>OX333076.1:33990565-34270565 GCA_946863875.1 Alloplasta piceator | reverse complement strand
TTATAGAAAAATATTTTGATTTTGAAAATTATTGGGAATTTGGAAAATACAGAAAAATATTTTGATTTTGGATATTATTGGGCATTTGAAAATAGCAGAAAAATATTTTGATTTTGAAAATTATTGGGAATCTGAAAATTGCGGGAAAATATTTTGATTTTGAAAATTATTGGGAATTCGGAGATTACAGAAAAATATTTTGATTTCGAATATTATTGGGCATTTGAAAAATGTAGAAAAATATGTTCATTTTGAAAATTATTGGAAATTTGGAAATTGCAGAAAAATATTTTGATTTTTAATATTATTGGGCATTTGAAAATTGCAGAAAAATATTTTTATTTTGAAAATTATTGGGAATTTGGAAATTATAGAGAAATATTTGCATTTTGAATATTATTGGGCATTTGAAAATTGCAAAAAAATACTTTGATTTTGAAAATTATTGGAAATTTGAAAATTCTGATATCCCAAAAATTCCCCAGTCTGAAAATTGTTGGTCAAAAATCAAAATTTTTCGACAATCCTAAACATTATGCGGTTTTTTTCCAACAATAAATCGGTGTAAAGATTTTCTCAATCATATGATTTTTCAATTTTTAATAATATATCTTCGATAATTAGCAATTAATAATATTTATATCGATGAATGTGCTCCAACGTTAAATAGTTCAATTAAAGTCGAAGTGCAAAATTTCCTATTCAAAAAACTCGATAAATATTGTTGAATTTCCGCATAGATTTTCCATGAATTATTGTTGAACAAAAAGAAACAAAATAATAGAAAAAGAAAATAAAAAATAATCCATAATTGAAGGTGAAGAAAACTGAGATTGCAAAAATTTCTACGCCGATAATTTCGTCGAAAAAAAAACGTTCAGGTTTGACAAAAACTTTTTCTTCGTGACGAAGAGAAGCAAAATAATGAAAACAAATTAACAAATCATCATTATAAAAAAATGAAGATGGCAAAAAAATTTAAATTGATGAGTCAAAAAAAAATTTTGTTTAAATTAAAGAGTCATATAGAAGCAAAATAATGATAAAAAAATAAACAAATGATTATTATAAAAAAATGAAGATGGCAAAAAATTCAAAATTGACGAGTCAAAAAAAATCAAAGAGTTAAGGAGAAGCAAAATAACGATATAAAAATTAACAAACGATGATTATAAAAAAATCGAAATGGCAAAAAATTCCAAATTGATGAGTTAAAAAAATCCAAAGAGAAGCAAAATAATGATGAAAAAAATTAGCAAATGCTCAATATAAAAAAATCGAGATGGCAACAAATTTTAAATTGACGAGTCAACAAAAAAAATCAAAGGAAAATCAAAGAATCAAAGAAAAACAAAATAATTATAAAAAAATGAACAAATGATCGTTATAAAAAAATCGAGATGGCAAAAAATTCCAAATTGACGAATTAAAAAAAAATCAAAAAGTCAAAAAGAAGCAAAATAGTGATTTAAAAAAATAACAAATCATCATTATAAAAAAATCAAGATGGCAAAAAAATTCAAACTGATGAGCCAAAAAAAAAATCAAAGAAAACTCAAAGAAAAATCAAAGAGTCAAAAAGAAGCAAAATAATGATAAAAAAAATAAACAAATGATCATTATAAAAAAATCAAGATGGCAAAAAATTCTAAATTGATGAGTCAAAAAAAAAATCAAAGAAAAATTAAATAGTCAAAGAGAAGCAAAATAATGATTAAAAAATTAACAAACGATCATTATAAAAAAATCGAGATGGCAAAAAATTCCAAATTGATGAGTCAAAAAAAATCAAAGAAAAATCAGAGTCAAAGAAAAGCAAAATAATTATTAAGAAATTAACAAATGATCATTATAAAAAAATCGAGATGGCAAAAAATTCCAAATTGACGAGTCAAAAAAAAAAACAAATCAAAGAGTCAAAGAAAAGCAAAATAATTATTAAAAAATGAACAAATGATCGTTATAAAAAAAATCGAGATGGCAAAAAATTCCAAATTGACAAAAAAAAAATCAAAGGGTCAAAAAGAAGCAAAATAGTGATGAAAAAAAATTAACAAGTCATCGTTATACAAAAATCAAGATGGCGAAAAATTCCAAATTGATAAGTCAAAACAAATCCCATATAATTTTGAATTGACGAAAGGGTGTTGTACTTCGTTACAAAGGATTCACCCAACGAAGGACTTTGCGATGTCTCAATTATGAAAAATTTTCATAATTAATTACATTCTAATCATCTTGTCAGAATACAGACTTCCGGTTGTGCGTCCTATATTTTTTAGGGAATTTTTTAACCCGATTACACGTATACGTGGATATGTCTGTATTTTTACATACAATGTGTCCTCCGAACCGTTTTACTTGCTTTCCCGAGAGTTCTGTCTACAAACCGAGCGGTATATATCGCCCTAACGGGCCTCCGAGTTCGCCTGGCTTCTGCTTTATAACGGAAGATGGACTCTCCGAGAGTATTATGAAAAAAAAAACCCCCAACGATTCCACGAGGACTCGCACGATCGAGGATTCGCGGCAATAACATTTCTTCTTCAATAATTATTCCTACGATGAATCACGAATTTAATTTAAGAGGAGGCTAAATACCGACACTAACACTTCGAAATTGCCATCCAAACTTGCTCTTATACAAATGGATGGAATTGAATAAAATTTTAACAACATCATCGGAACAATGGCAGGAATGGAGCCTCACTAAAAAAATTTCGAACAAAAAAAAATAAATTTACAGATTCATTCACCACCAAGAAACTGTAATTGAAAAACTTAAATTATTAAATTTTGACTGCATTTCGGGTAAAACCAAGAGTGAGGCTCCATGAAAAACGCCACGATACAAATATCGAGACGTTTTCGACATTATTTTATCAAAATGTCACGCCGTAAGTTTGGATGGCGCATCAAGAGATAAATATCGATAAATTGTATTAGGTGTACAAATAAGTTTCCGCGGTTTGTCAAAAGATGGCCCCACCAGAAGGTTATGGAGAAATTGTCAGATGTAAAACGTAATATCCCAAGTTTCGTCATCCGGCAACACCATAACCTTAAAGTACTAGTGATTCCGTATCGGCATCACGTAATTTTTTTTCGTGCAAAAATGTCAAGTTTTGTGCCGAATAAGCATCATTTGCGGGAACTTTTGATTTACTTCTTTAATTTGAAAAAATCTGCAGCTGAGGCGCATCGATTGCTTCCAGAAGCATATGGTGAAGCTGCTTTAAGTGAGAGAAGTTGTCAGGAATGGTTTCAAAAGTTTAAGAACGGTGAGTTTGACGTGAAGGACAAAGAACGGACAACGGAACGGAACGGACAAAGAACCTGCGAAACCATTACTGGAGCTCTCTACCGAACACAATTGATGAGATTGAGTCGGGCACTTAAGGAAAAACGCGCCCATTACTACTCCAGACACGACAAAATTATTCTTTTACACGATAATGCTCGTCCACATGTTGCGGCGCCGGTAAAAACATACTTGGAAACACTCAACTGGGAAGTTTTACCCCACCCGCCGTATTCACCAGACTTAGCCCCTTCCGATTATCACCTGTTCCGGTCGATGGCACATGGTCTGTCTGAGCAGCGCTTCACGTCACATGAAGACACCAAAAATTGGGTAGATTTGTGGATAGCGTCAAAAGATGAAGAGTTTTTTCGACGGGGTATCCGAATGTTGCCAGAAAGATGGGGAAAAGTAGTGGCAAATGATGGAAAATACTTTGAATAAAACGTAATGTACTGTTCCTTCACAATAAATTCCTAATTTTTTATAAAAAACCGCGGAAACTTATTTGTACACCTAATAGTTTTATTGAAAAACGAAATGGCGAAATGTAGTTCACAGACGTGCGAGTGAGGGCAGCACTATATGGATTCTGACGAGTAACCTCTATAATATTTAGGGGGCTCGAATGAGTTCGTTGGCATTAGCTGTAACCAGAGTTGTGAAAATCGTAATGTAAAAGTAATGCATTACCCATTACTTTAAAAAATGTGTAATGGATGCATGCCCCATTACACATTAAAAAAGTAATGTGTAATGGATGCATGCTCCATTACCAATGAAAAAAGTAATGTGTAATGGATGCATGCCCCATTACCATTGAAAAAAGTAATGTGTAATGGATGCATGCCCCATTACCATTGAAAAAAGTAATGTGTAATGGATGCATGCCCCATTACCATTGAAAAAAGTAATGTGTAATGGATGCATGCCCCATGACCATTGAAAAAAGTAATGTGTAATGGATGCATGCCCCATTACCATTGAGAAAAGTAATGTGTAATGGATGCATGTTCCATTACAATTAAAAAAAGTAATGTGTAATGGATGCACGTTCCATTACAAATTACACGTTTTGAAAAAAGTAATTTGCAGTGGAGAATATTCCATTACACATAGAAAAATTGCCATGCTCGTATTGAAAACTTGCACACTGCTGTCTCATTATTTTATTAAGCTTACTAAAAGTTCATCCTTCATGATCACAAACGATAAATAAAGTTTAAAAAAAAGAACAAGCACATTATGTAGGAATTCAATAAAGCGACAAATTTTGTATTAGTAACTTGTAATTTTTATTACATTGCTTATAATTATAGATAACAGGGTGTAAGAGTAAGTCCAATATAAAACTGCGTAATTTTTAGGATTGAATACATTTTTGCACTTTATATTTAACGGCGACTGTATTTTTTTTTGTTTCTAAAGCATCCAGATCGACGAAAACTCGATCTTGCTTTTCCACTTTTCCAATTTTATTGATTTTATTTTCATTGGAAATTGTTTTATTAATTAAGGGGGTCGAGCCCCTTGAGAAATTGCAGTTGCGAAACTGCAAGATCTTTTTTTCAACTTTGCGTATGAATATAACCGATACGGTATATCCTTCTACGCTCTTCAAGCTTTCTTTCAGCTCAAAAGAAAACCCTTAAGGTTCACTGTCACCCTGATGCACAGCATTTTGAGTTTTTTCAGTCTGCGCGTAGTTCAGAAGAGATCGGTCAATGGGTCGAGGTTTTTTCATTTGTAATGGGATATGCGTCCATTACACATTACACATTACTTTTTTCAATGGTAATGGGGCATGCATCCATTACACATTACTTTTTTCAATGGTAATGGGGCATGCATCCATTACACATTACATTTTTCAATGGTAATGGGGCATGCATCCATTACACATTACTTTTTTCAATGGTAATGGAACATGCATCCATTACACATTACTTTTTTCATTTGTAATGGAGCATGCATCCATTACAAATTACTTTGGTAATGTGTAATGGGGCATGCATCCATTACACATTATGCAGTGTAATGGGTAAAAAATACAATAATGCATTATTTTGATAATGCATTATTTACAACTCTGGCTGTAACACATTTTAGCCTCTCAATTGACAATTAATTGTTAATTAATTTATCCCCCTCTTAATTGTCAAAATGTAATTAATTTTCATCCACGGTTGTCGGAGAAAGACTGGACGACGATGATACGTCGATAATGTAGGGATTGAATAAAAATGGTATTTAGCCTCCTCTTAAGGCGTTGAACGCTGTCAGGAGAGGTCGAAAAAAAGCGATTTTTCAAGAATTTTTTCCGGAAAGACATTTTAATTCATTAACGTAAAAATTTATACACATGGGTCATTCCATGTCAAATCGATCAATAGTTGGAATCGACCCCTTTCGATTTCGATAAAATTTGGTCAGAAGTTTTCTTTTATCATAAAACGAAGTTCTACCTAAGGAAAAAAATAAAAAAACTTATTTCGAAAATTCAAAATTTCAGCATTTTTCAATTTTTCAAGTTTATTTTTATATCTCGAAAACTATTATAGTTACGCAAAAAAACGTTATGGATTCGTCTTATAGAGTATACTTGGGGCTACGAAAAAAATATATATATTTCGAAAGAAAATTTTGAAAAATGATGAATTTGGAGAATTTTGAATTTTTTTAAATCGTGAAAATCCACGATCAACATGAAAATTTTGGGTTCAATTTTTTTTTTATATAACACCTTGTACTGATCTTAAAATTTTCAGAAGGGGTTTTTTTTTATTTCAACTATATGAATTTTTGAATTTTGGTTAAACAAAAATTGGTTTTACCTCTAAGTTGAATAAAGTTGAGCAATCATGTAATTTTGTAATTTTGAACAGTAAAAATTCGCATTTGATTCCTTTTTCACCATTGATAAAAAAAAAACTTCTGAGCAAATTTCATCGAAATTGAAAGGAGTCGATTCCAACTTTATTGGTCGATTTGACATGGAATGACCCACATATAAAAATAAAAGATTTCGTTAATATAAGCTATAATCTAGTATTCAATCGAAGAAATAAGCAAAATATTTATTTTTAACAAAATGGCGACTTCTCAAAAAACCCAAATAAAGTTGAGAGATCATGTAATTTTGTAATTTAGAGCAGTAAAAATTCGCATTTGATTTCTTCTTCACCATTGATAAAAAAAAAACTTCTGACGAAATTTCATCGAAATTGAAAGGGGTCGATTCCAACTATATTGGTCGATTTGACATGGAATGACCCACATATAAAAATAAAGATTTCGTTAATATAAGCTATAATCTAGTATTTAATCGAAGAAATAAGCAAAATATTTATTTTTAACAAAATGGCGACGTGTCTAAAAATTTTAAGGAAAATATTTATCGGAAAAAAAAATCTTCTATCAATTACATAACAATATATTTATAAAGCTAATTGCGTACAAATTTGAGACTGATTGAATTTCACTTTATGGAATATCGATATTAATCTCAAACGTCTTGGAAAAGTTGCAAGAGAGAGAGAGAAAGAAAGAAGCAATCGTTTTATATAATAATTTTGGAATTAAAATTTGGCCCTGAATTTTCGACCTATCTCGAGAGAGTGGATGCTATAATCGGACGATAAAAAATATGTTTCGTCAGTATTACAGCTACCGAGCTGTTTACGTGATCATTTTCGATGGGACGAAACATCAAAATGAGCGCAATAGAGAGAAAGAGAGGGAAGAGAGGAGAAGGAGAGAGAGAGAGAGAGAGAGAGAGAGAGAGAGAGAGAGAGAGAGAGAGAGAGAGAGAGAGAGAGAGAGAGAGAGAGAGAGTAATGTGAGTGAGTGGAAAAATTACGAGTATATATGGGACATTCCACGTCAAGTCACGCGGTCATCAGCCTGACCCCCTCGAATTTGATGTCCAATGAATTTCGGTTTCGTTTGGTCCAAAATATGTCCTCAAATTTTTAGAAATTTTAATTCCATTTTTTAGAAGTTGCCCGAGCTAAAAAAAATCATTAAATTGAGGGAAAACGTAGAGGGGCATTTTTCAAATTAATGAAATTTTTCTCACATAACCCAAAACAGATATTTTCGTCGTAGTTCGATAATGAGCCAAAAATAATTACTATTTTTCGAAAAATTATAATTTCTATTTTTTTTAATTTTTTTTAATTATCCTTTTTTCAGATCGTCGAGGCTAATAAATTTTCGAAAAATGTTGTCGTTTAATTATTTTTGTCGGTGCTATTCTCACTACAAGAAACAATCAAAATAAGAAATGAAAAAAAAAAATACAAAAAAAAAATAGTAATTATTTTTGGCTCATTATCGAACTACGACGAAAATATCTGTTTTGGGCCCTAGTTTCTGTGAAAAAATTTCGTTGATTTGAAAAATGTCCCTCTTTACGTTTTCCCTCAATTTAATGATTTTTTAGCTCGGGCAACGTCCGCGTGCTTTGACGTGGAATGCCCCATATATATCCATATATAATATAGCGCGACTAGCGCGTTCGAATCGTCGTAATAACGCTTTCTTTTTTTTCTTCATTGTCAGCAGAATGATCATCGTAAGCCATAAAAAAGTGCTCGCGAGTTACGTTTTCCCCGATTCTCGTCAAAATTTAGTGAAAATTATTTCAAAATATTCTAGCAGGAATTTGAATAAAATTAATTATTTAAAAAAAACCGGCCAAATGCAAGTTGGACAATATTTAGACTAAGATTTAATTAATTTAATTACATTAATTAATTTGATTAATTAGTTTAACTTAATTTAATTAATTTAATTAAATTGATTAATTTAATTTATTTATTTAAGATAAAAAAATATTTACACTAAGACTGTAGCTCATTTATCCATTTTTAATTTGCAAGGCATCGCTCAGATATTTAAAATATTATTAAATTTTTTATTTTCTAAAAATTCAAAAATTTATAAATTCAAAAATTCGCGAAAACTATAACTAAAGCAACTTGGCGGCTATCGAGCTGAAATTTTTGTGCACGTATTTTTGCAAGTCATCATATTGAGATGAAAATGTTGTAGAAATTTTCTCAAAATTTTGTGGAATTTTGAAATTTTCGAAAATGTCTGTAAATGCTCCAAATTCCGTAGTTTTGGGTCTATCGAGCTCAAACTTTTTTTTACTTATGCGTTGGATCACTAAAATAAATATGGTATCAAATTGAAAAAGTATCGCTTCAAGGTGTGTGATTTTATAAAAATTTTGAATTTTGTAATGACGTTTATAAACGCTTCAAATTTTGTTTTTTGGCGTCTAATGAACTCAAACTTATTTCCTCATATGATAGTATTTTTCACATATATTACAAAAATACACTAACTCATGTACTACGTAGGCACTCATAAAGGATGCAAAAAAAAAAATATATATATATATATACATATATTGGACTGATTAAAAAAATAAGGGACTATTTTTGTTTTCGAAATCCATTATTAAATACTTTCGGGGGAGGTGAAAAAAGATGCCTGTTAAAAGCAGAGCTCTTAATATTAATATTTAGAGGTTTGTCATCGAGAATTTATATTTTCCATTTAAATAACACAGGAAAAAAAAATTCAAACTTTGATATTTTATACTTCGGCTTAGTCAATGTACCGAAATGGTGATGTTCTTGTAGGGAATTGAACGTTCTACAAAAAAGGTCTTTTACGATTTTTCGAAAAACTCACTCCTTCAAAAGTTATTCAGTCAAAGAGCGCAAGCATTCTGCCAAAAATGTACGTATATATTAGGGTGGCTACGTTGTGACCTTAATATTCTAATTTCAAACCCCTATCCGCAAAATTTCACTTACGAAAACCTACACTTATAAAAACCTACACAAAAGGAAGCATTTGAAGTAGGGTCTTTTTGAAAGTCCAAATTTTCGAAGAAAAACTCAAAATTTGAAAAAAATGTTTCCTAAGGTCGATGAGAAATTTCGTCAACTTTGCGAGCGAAATCGTCGCGATCGGTTGAAAATTCCGGACGTGGGAGCCAAAAATGTGGAGTTTATTTAAAAAATAAACTTCAAAAAATTGAAAAATGGTGAAATTTTGAATTTTCGAAAGAAAAATTTAATTTTTTTCCTCTGGTAGAACTTCGTTTTATGATAAAAGAAAACTTCTGACCAAATTTCATCAACATTGAGAGGGGTCGATTCAAACTATTGATCGGTTTGAGATGGAATGACCCATATATATCAATCAATTTTTATATCAAAGGTTGGTTTTTTCCAAGGTTTTACTGAATTGGAAAAGCACTTATGATTTTTTTCATATTTTTTGTATCAGTCGTTTTTCTTGTTACATAAATATTTTTCTTCGCGTGTAATGAAAATGTCTCAATTGAAAAATCTGAAGAAATTCTAAAAAATCCGGAATTTCACGTTCTTGCCCTCGGAGGAATATTTTCGCGCTCGCTAACGCGGCAAAATCCACGGGCGAATTGGCTAACCACCAAGAATTGTGGCAGGAAAAGCGGGGATGGCGTAAATATATAACTGCTCTGCGGTAATCTTCATCTGTCCTCAATGTATGCGCTTTGTAAAATATCGTTTTTTAGGGTTCCGTACCCGTAGGGTATCCAACGGAACTCAAAATTGAACCGTAATAGATAGACAGTTGAAATTTTCACAGAGTGTGTATTTCTATTGCCGCTATAACAACAAATAATCAAAATAAAATAAAGTTAATAATAAAGGGGTCTTCTATTCATGTTTTCACACTCGTAGTGGTGGGAGTATATATATATGTGTCATTCCATATCAATTCAACGACGTTTTGACGGTGACCCCTCCGATTTTGTTTATTTTTTAATATGTTATTATACATGCAAAAAGAAGTATCCATGCCAATTTTTAGCTCTCTATCTTAAACCATACCGAAGTTATAGATTTTTCGAGAATATACTTAAAATAATCATAACTTCTACATTAACCAAGATATTGTAATTTGTCAAGAAGTCATTTTTTTTTGTTTTTCAAGGTACTTTTTGAAAAAAAATATTAAAAATTAAGAGAAACAAATTTTTAATATGTTTTTAACTGTTTTAAGCTAAAAAATTGGATTTTCTCTCAATGGGACCCCTTCGATTTAAAAAAAAAAAATTATAAAATTCTACGTAAAAAAACAAAATTTTTGAGATTTTACCGAAGAGGGGAATCAAATAACTTCTTATCGAAAAAAAATTTCTACATTCTGCAAACTTCTATATTAACCAAGATATTGTAATATGTCAAGAGGTCATCTTTTTTTGTTTTTCAATGTACTTTCTGAAAAAAAGATCAAAAATTAAGAAAAACAAATTTTAAATGTCTTTTTAACTGTTTTAAGCTAAAAGATTGGATTTTCTCCTAATGGGATCCCTTCGATTTTTTTCTAAAAAAATTATAAAATTCTACGTAAAAAAATAAATTTTTTGAGATTTTACCGAAGAGGGATTAACATAATTTCTTATTGAAAAAAAAAATTTCGATTTTTTTTTTCGTAATTCTGATCTTTTTTCCTTCTATGACTACATTAGTTGATTTCAATGATGTTAAAATAAATAATCTAACTTGCCTCACATATTTTCATTGTAAATTATAATAGATAACATCAAGAATTACAATTTAAGTACGTTTTGCACTTTAGTTTGCAAAACGTACTTGAATTGTAATTCTTCATGTTAATTATAGTAATTTACAATGGAAATGTGTGAGGCAAGTTAGATTATTTATTTAAACATCATTGAAATCAACTATTAGAGTCATAGAAGGAAAAAAGTTCAAAATTACGAAAAAAAAATCGAATACAAAAATTTCGTTAAGAAGTTATTTGAATTCTCTCTTCGGTAAAATCTCAAAAATTTTGTTTTTTTACGTAGAATTTTATAATTTTTTTTGAAAGAAATCGAAGGGGTTCCATTAGAAGAAAATCCAATTTTTTAGCTTAAAATAGTTCAAAAGACATTAAAAATTTGTTTTTCTTGATTCTTCGTCTTTTTTTCAAAAAGTACATTGAAAAACAAAAAAAGATGACCTCTTGACAAATGACAATATCTTGGTTAATATAGAAGTTTGTAGAATGTAGGAGCATGTAGAAAAGTTTTTTTCGACAAGTAGTTATTTGAATCCCCTCTTCGGTAAGATCTCAAAAATTTTGTTTTTTTACGGAGAATTTAATAATTTTCCTTTGAAAAAAATCTAAGGGGTCCCATGGAAAGAAAATCCAATTTTTTAGCTTAAAACAGTTAAAAACACATTAAACATTTATTTTTCTTAATTTTTAATATATTTTTTTAAAAGTACCTCGAAAAATGAAAAGAAATGACCTCTTGACAAATTACAATATCTTGGTTAATGTAGAAGTTATGATTATTTTAAGTATATTCTTGAAAAATCAATAACTTCGGTAAGGTTTAAGATAGAGAGCTAAAAATTGGCATGGATACTTCTTTTTGCATGTATAATAACATATTGAAAAATAAAAAAATCGAAGGGGTCACCGTCAAAACGTCGTTGAATTGATATGGAATGACACATATATAGATACTATACTCACTATACGACGCCTTTTCTCTTGGTTCGACGGAGTGGGGAGGCTACGAAGCACCGCACAAAGAGGAGACGAAGAGAATAGGAAAGACTGTATATCTGTATTCTATCTCATTCTCTCGCAGGCTAAACCCTATGAATGGATATGTTTGTCTCTCATTTTGTCTAACTCGACTGGGCTAGATGGTACGGAACCCTTCTAGCGCGAGTTCGACTCGCATTTGGTGAGTTTTAACATTACCTATAGCTTGCAGCCAAAAATTGTATTTGATTGAAATTTCCATACTCCGTGATACAATAAGAATCTGAAAAAATTCAGCAACATTTGGCATACCATAAACAACAATTATCAATAATAATATTGCCCAAAAGTTATTAATAAACTGCTCAAGCAAATAATTATTCAACAATTTTTCGGTAAGTTCTTTTTTTTCTTAAACAAATCGAATGCGTTAATTTTTCTGAACGCACATACATTTTTTCAGAATTTTCTCTCTATTTTGAAATTCCCGTTTTTTAATTTTCAGAACGGCTGTATTTATGGATTTTTCGGCCTAGTTCCTTTGAAACTTTACAAAGCTGACGATAAACCTGTGTGCAAAAATATGTGAGGCATTCCACGTCAAGTCGGCCACCCGATTTTTTGAAATCACCAAAAATCGCATACAAATTTTTATAAAGTAGTTTTAACTGTCAAGAAAATTCGGGATTTTTTCCAGATTTTTATATCACATATTTTAGCCGGAAAAAAATACAATAAATTTTCTTGTTCCATTTCGTAACTCGAAAATTATTCATCGTACGAAAAAAAAATGCACAACATGAAATTTAGGATTTTCAACGTTCTTTTCAATGAAATTTTTTACAAACTCCTCCAAAAGCTCTATATGCCATTTTCGGGGCAAATTATGTTTTTATATTTTTTTCTCAGAATTGACACCTTCGATTTGTCTGTAGTTCAAACAGTTTTTTACTTGATACATTTACAGACTATAAAAAAAATTGGCTCAGTGGAAAATCCATTTCTTCCCATGCGTTTTTCATCCCAAATAAATAAACACATTTCTCTGTGCATTAACAGGGTTGAGACCATCCATAGATATTTTCTAAAACCCGCGTTTTTGTTTATTTTTTGTACTTTTTCAATTTTCTTAACTTTTTTCATTTTTATTTTTTTAAATATCTTTTTGCACATTTTAATAAACTTTATCAATGGACCCATGAACACCGATAAAGTCTATTCAAATGAAAGTCAAAGGCTATTCACGTCTGTCGATTGCAAAAAAGAATTAATTTACCCTCTTAAATTTGGATTTGGAACGAGATTATGTTATTATTTTTCCCTGTCTACGATCAATAATGATAAAATATCAATATCTACACTATTTCGTTGAATCACTCTATAATGATAGATTGTATCGATAAAAATGCATTTGAAATAATGGATTCTCCACCACGCCAATTTTTTTAGAGTCTGTAAATATATCAAGTAAAAAACTGTTAAAACTACAGACGAATCGAAGATGTCAATTAGATGGTTAGATTAGATGTCAAAATGGCATATAGAGCTTTCGGAGGAGTTTGTAAAAAATTTCAGTGAAAAGGACGTTGAAAATCCCAAATTTTATGTTCTACTTCTTTTTGTCGTACGATTAATAATTTTCGAGTTACAAAATGGGACAAATAAATTTTTTGTATTTTTTTCCAGCTAAAAAATGTAATTTAAAAATTTGAAAAAAATCACAAATTTTCTTGATAGTTAGAACTGCTCTCTAAAAATTTGTATGCGATCTTTGGCGATTTCCAAAAATGGGCTGACTTGACGCGGAATGCCTCATATGCAGAATTGGCAATTTCTTGTTTGTATTTCAGAATATTTGTATAATATTTCAAAATGGAAAAAAAAAAAATTCAAAAAATTCATATGTATTCAGAAAAATTAACGCATTCGATTTGTTTAAGAAAGAAAAGGACTTACCAAAAAAATTGTTGAATAATTATTTGTTTGAATAATTTATTAAAAACTTTTTCGCAATATTATAATTGTTAATTGTTGTTTATGGCATGCAAAGTATTGCTGAATTTTTTTCAGATTTTTATTGTATCAAAAAGTACGGAAATTTCAATCAGATAAAATTTTTGGCCGAGACGGTACAGCCAAAGCTTCCTTAACTCAATATTAAAAATAACCCTTTTTTCGTAATTCGGTCAAATTCTCCTGGAAATTAATTTTTGCAGATTCCACATCCGTGATGGACGAATGATTGTTTCAATGAAGACAAAAAAACGGAAATAATAAAAAAAAATATGGGTCGGGGTCGAAGAGTCGACTAACCAATATTTCGAACGGCCGAAATCCCGAGTTTTACGATTACGAGCGTTAGAATAACGAAGCGCCGAAATCCCGATCGCCAGAAAAGAGAAAGTCGAGAGAGCCGCCCATGCGTAAGAGAGAGAGGAGGCGCATCTCTCTCTCTCTTACGCATGGGGCGGCTCCCTCCGCTTTCGCTTTTCTGGCGTTCGGGATTGCGGCGCTTCGCTATTCGAACGCTCGTAATCGTGAAATTCGGAATTTCGGTCGTTCGAAATATTGGTTAGTCGACTCTTCGACCCCCACCCAAAAATATCTTCTCTAGAAATTTCAAATAAATTTATTCCAAGATAAATAAAACTTTATTCAAATATCGGGCCCCGATTAATCACTTATGAGACCCATATTTAAATAAATCGGAAAATTTTATTTAAATGTGGGCCTAAAGAAATAATTAAATTTATTTAAATTATTAATTCAAATAAACAATTAAATTTATAAATAATTAAATAAATAAATAACTAAATAAATAATTAAATTTATTTTAAATTATTTATTTATTTAAAATTTATTCGACTCGAAAAAACTTTTTTCCGGATACGTTGACTAAGAAGTTTGGTATATTCATTGTCGCATTAATATTCAAAAGAAGGAGAAAAAAAACTCACCCTCTTGAGTCGTGTTGTTTGAATTGGCAATCGGATGAGAAGTCAAAGAGGACGGTGTCTCGTCCTCCGCGACGCCCATCGTCGTTCCTCCTGTTTGCCGATGATGATTATGATGATTATTATGTGTTTCCACCTCCGTGACCTCTTCGCACCTGTGATAATCGAAAAATAAGAAATAAACATGAAACAACAACCAGTGATCGGTAAAAAAGAAATCTGTCTATTTTTATAATCCAATTTTTTCGAAAAATTAATAATTGGCAAAAAAATATTATCGATTTTCTCTTTAATTAGTAATTAGTGACAAATATTTCTAATTTTTATTAAAAAATGAGTAATTAGCAAAGAAAATATTACTAATTTTTCTAATAAATAAGTAATTAGTGACAAAAAAATTTCTAATTTTTCCAAAAAAATGGATAAATAACGATAAAATATTACTAATTTTTTCCAAGAATTAGTAATTAGCGAGAAAGATATTACTCAGGGTTGCAAAATTTTTAATGAAAAAGTAATGCATTAACCATTACTTTTTTAATGGCTAATGAAAATAATTTCCATTAACCATTAACCATTAAATTTTTACTCATTTATTTATTTATTTTCTTTTATTCTTCAAAGTGCCATACAATAAATAAATAAATGAATGAATAAATAAATAAATAAATAAATGAGCAAAGAAATAAAGAAATAAATCAAAACTTACTTCTTTATTTCTTTGCTTATTTATTTATTTATTTATTTATTTTTTTGGCACTTTGAAGAATAAAAGAAAATAAATAAATAAATGAATAAAAATTTAATGGTTGATGGAAATATTTTCCATTAAATGTTAATGGTTAATGAAAATGCAAATGCATTACAAAAAGTAATGCATTACTCGCAACTCTGATATTACTAAATAACCAAAAAAAATCAACAATTTATGGAGAAATGTTGTATTAATTTTGGAAAAAGTAATTTTAAAAAAAATTACTAATGCGTTTTTTAATAGTTACTGATTAAATATTCGTATTAATAATAACATCAATATTAATAACAACACAAGTACGTAAATATACACAACACTTTTCTACAAATTACTGTTTTTTTTAAAATTAATTAGTAATATCTTCCTTACCAATTACTATATTAAGAAAAAATCTTGGTAATATTTTGTCACTGATTACTAATTTTTTTGGAAAAATTATAAATACTTTGTCACTAATTACTAATTTTTTGGAATAATTACTAATATTTTTCCGCTAATTACGAATTTTTATAAAAAATTAGTAATATTTTTTGACTAATTATTAATTTTTCGTAAAAATGATTAATATAATCAATATCGTTGACGAAAAAATCGATACCGCCGATCACTGACAACAACATTGACAAATGTAAGGATAAACACTGAAATGTAGTCTAAAAAGTAGTTGCTAACTAACTAATTTTATGTGAAAAAAATGGGTATAAATTATTTATTTTCTAAATAAAAAATTAAAATTTTGTATGCTATGGTTCTAGTCATTGAAACACCGCCATTATCAATCATGGCACGCGTGACGTCACCTCACTGTAACCTCAAAATCATCGAATCAAGAATATCAGAGTAGATAATGGATAAATGAAATAAATGATAACAAGTTTGAGATTGTAGTTTGAATTTAATGACGAATATAGACAATTTTCATTTACACGAGAGTGATCATTACAAAAATGGATTGCACTGAGAAAAAAAATTGTTGAATGAACTAAATCTTTAGTTGCATACGCACGACTAAATCTTTATTGGGTCTAACTAAATAATTATTTTTTTGAATAATTCTGCGTTTCAGTTGACCAAAATATGATTCAGGCAAAACAATTTGGGTTTGTACAACTAAATATTTAGTCGTGCGTATGCGACTAAAGATTTAGTTCATTCAACCATTTTTTTTTCTCAGCGTGTATATTTTTAGGTAACACAAGAATTGAATTACCTAAATCCTTAATAAAGGGACAATAAAATTTTTTAATGAATTTCAATTAAAAAATTTCTCAGGAAGAATGGAATTTTATTGATAAATTGACAATTGCCGGTTTATTATGCAAATTTCAGGATCATTTATTTAATAAATTAATTAATTAATTATAGTTAATTTATATGATAATTTATTAAATAATAATTAATTAAAATGTCTTTCCAGAATAAATTCTTGAAAAATCGCTTTTTCGACCTCCTGATTGCGTATAACACCTTAATGATTCACTCATCCTTGCCTAGATATTTTTTTTTTACCAAATCGTATTTTTACCTTTAAGTTTGAATTTTTTAAGATTTCTAAATTGAGTCGATCAATAAAATAGTTTTGAAAAATTGTAGAAAATTCAAATCGAATCTGAAAAATCTGAAAAAAAAACTGAGTGCCTTTCCAAGTGAGAACAATCATATGAAAAATCGCGGGCCTAATCGACACTGAGAAAAAAGTTCAGTTAAAACAACTAAATCCGTTTAGTTGAAAACAATTTAGTTGATTCAATATTAATTTGTTTGAAATAATGAAACTATAATTAATTCAACGAATGGATTTGGTTAATCATAAGATATGAGGTGAACGAAATTATTTGGTCAATTTCCAGATACAGTTTAGTCCAATTTACACGTTACTGAGTTGTTGTACAGAAATATTTCGTTGATTTCTAGTATATTTTAACTGAATGAATTTAGCTGTAACAAAAAAAAACAATTCGTATTTTCAATCACACAATTTATTTAGTACAAAGACATTTATTCGATTGAAGTGAAACTTTGCCCGTTCAAGCAACGATTTAACCTATTTAACTAAAACTTCCACTGTATCTTTGTTGAATTACCAAAATGATCTCGTTGAACGTCCGGAAACAAATATTTGGTTGACTCAAACAAATTTTTGCATTTTCAACAAAAAAAAATCTCAGTGCAAGAGGTCAAGGGTTAGACCCAGGTCGAAACGGTAAGGAATGCCTCATATACATACAGAGTTGCCGAAATTATAATGTAAAAAGAATGTATTATGTATTTTAGAAATAATGAAAATTCTATGATAGAAACATTAAGCATTATTTTTGTAATGAAAAATGTGAAACCTAACGATTATGCATTAAATTAATAATGAATAATGCAACAAACGTAACATTATTCATTACAACAGTAATGGATAATGCTAAACGCTGCCATTGTCCATTATTACAGTAATGGGTAATTCAAAAGAGAAACAAATTTTCATTACAATAGTGATGAATGGTACAAAACCGAAGAATAATGCATTACTTTGAGTAATGCACTACATTGAGCAATGCATTACTTTTGGTAATGCATTACTTTTAGTAATGCATTACATTGAGCAATTCATTACTTTGAGTAACACATTACATCGATCAGTGCATTACTTCAAGTAACGCCTTACATCTGTAAATAATTCATTACTTTTAGTAATGCATTACATTGAGCAATTCATTACTTTGAGCAATTCATTACTTTGAGTAACACATTACATCGAGCAGTGCATTACTTCAAGTAACGCCTTACATCTGTAAATAATTCATTACTTTTAGTAATGCATTACATTGAGCAATTCATTACTTTGAGTAACACATTACATCGAGCAGTGCATTACTTCAAGTAACGTATTACATTTGTAAATAATGCATTACTTTTAGTAATGCATTACATTGAGCAATTCATTACTTTGAGTAACACATTACATCGATCAGTGCATTACTTCAAGTAACGCCTTACATCTGTAAATAATTCATTACTTTTAGTAATGCATTACATTGAGCAATTCATTACTTTGAGCAATTCATTACTTTGAGTAACACATTACATCGAGCAGTGCATTACTTCAAGTAACGCCTTACATCTGTAAATAATTCATTACTTTTAGTAATGCATTACATTGAGCAATTCATTACTTTGAGTAACACATTACATCGAGCAGTGCATTACTTCAAGTAACGTATTACATTTGTAAATAATGCATTACTTTTAGTAATGCATTACATTGAGCAATTCATTACTTTGAGTAACACATTACATCGATCAGTGCATTACTTCAAGTAACGCCTTACATCTGTAAATAATTCATTACTTTTAGTAATGCATTACATTGAGCAATTCATTACTTTGAGCAATTCATTACTTTGAGTAACACATTACATCGAGCAGTGCATTACTTCAAGTAACGCCTTACATCTGTAAATAATTCATTACTTTTAGTAATGCATTACATTGAGCAATTCATTACTTTGAGTAACACATTACATCGAGCAGTGCATTACTTCAAGTAACGTATTACATTTGTAAATAATGCATTACTTTTAGTAATGCATTACATTGAGCAATTCATTACTTTGAGTAAATCATTACATCGAGCAGTGCATTACTTCAAGTAACGCCTTACATCTGTAAATAATTCATTACTTTTAGTAATGCATTACATTGAGCAATGCATTACTTTTAGTAATGCAATACATTGAGCAATTCATTACTTTGAGTAACACATTAAATCGAGCAGTGCATTACTTCAAGTAACGCCTTACATCTGTAAATAATGCATTACTTTTAGTAATGCATTACATTGAGCAATTCATTACTTTGAGAAATGATTTAAAGGAATAAAAATAATTTTTGTATGTACAAAGCAATGTCAATGAAATATTCCTTTTCGTATGATTTTTTATAATCATAATGCGTAAGAATGATACATCTCAGACTGTATGTGTTATTCCCCCAAATTTTTTACAGGGTAATTCGTTTGTTTAGATTTCCCTTTAAGGAAATTCGTTTGTTTAGATTCCTAATTTTTTACTTTGAAAATATAATTCGGTACTTTGTTTTATTTTTTTTATTTGTTATATCAGATTTAAACCTACAGCATCTTTTTTTTTTATCCTAGACCGGAAATTGTCAAGAGAATAATAATTCCTGTTCATCTACGATTGTTTAGTTTTTTTTTACTCTCGAATAATTCCATGTATTTTTTTATTATTTGTGAATCAACCAAAAGAAAAAATTATCTTCCACTTGTGCATTTTTTTATTTGTCAGATCAAAGAAAAATGCGCAGCATATATGTATTTTATTCTCTTTCGACTCAAATTTTCAGTTTTAATTTCAAATTTCAAAACGGGGATTATTAGTTCCGTTGACATTCCGATGTTTGCATTTTTGGGTCTTTTTACTTAAAAAAAATTCACAAACCCATACCATCGAGTCCCTGAACCGGTTTCATCAATCCATATTTTCCACTTTCGTAAATAAAAGCAAGATTTTATCTCATTGTCCTATTGGACTACGAATGCATAAAACATTTTTATTCCGAATAATGCATTATTCAAAATATTCAGTATTACAGTAATGAAAAATTAACGCCACTTTGCAATATCCATTTAATAATGGATAATGGAACATTTTTGCATTACTCATTATTTTAGTAATGAGTAATGTAACTCTTTCCACATTATCAATTACTTCAGCAACGGATAATGTAATGCTTTTCCAAGTACTCATTAATAACGTAATGCATAATGTTTCATTTTTTAATTTTCCACTACTAATGTAATGCTTAACGGTCTGACATTTGCATTATTAACTAAAAATGTAATGCAATATTTTTTTATCACATTATCCATTGAATGAATAATGTATAATGGAAGTTAAGTCCCATTATTAAGTGAAAAAATAATCATTGATGAAATCGATAATGCGTTATTAAAATAATGAATTTTTTACAACTCTGTATACATATAGTGAGGTCTCACCGCTGGCCCAAGGATATAGAATAAAAGTCGCGGAGGGACGATTTTCTTCGGCATTCGAGCCCGGAGACCCGTGTGACGGGTTAACTTGCGTCCCTGCGCGCAGTCCTACATAACGGGTTCGAAAAAAAAAATCGAGTCCCCTATAGTCCCTCCTATTGCCTGCTGATGCACATATATCGACTGGCCACGAAGACAAAAGTAGCCAGACCAATCACTCGACGCTCCAAAAACCCAATTTTTCCTCCCCTAGCGAAGATATATTTTCAATGAAAATATATTTCAGATATATCAACAAAAACATATATTTTAAATACAAATATATTATAGATATATCAACAAAAACATATCTTCAATGCAAATATATTCCAAATATATCAACGGATAAAAGATATATTTAAAGATATATATATATATATCACGTATATCGACAAACAGAAAATATATATCGGATATATCGACGGAGAAAAGATATATTCTCAGTTAAAAAGTATTCAAGATATATCGACAAATAGTATATATATATATTTGCAGTGAAGATATATCATTCGCCAAATCAAAAAATTTTCGAAAATCTTACTCACATTTTAAAACATGGATAATTCGCGAGGCTGCATCCGTGTGCCTTTCTACGTGACGACAAAGAAGCTTTTTTTCTCTCTCCAATTTTCGTCTCCTTTCAACTTGTGCTCCGCTTTTTTTTTGGCCGATTAATCGTGGCGCACGTCACTCGCGAGGCACAGAAAAAAATACACACACAAACACACACACACACACACACAGCGCGCACCAACTCACGATAGGAAATTCGTTGTTGCTTTTTCGCGAAATTCAGAGCAAAGGATAGCAAGTTTTGGGCAAACGAATCGTGACTTGATCCGAGGAAAAAATAACCCCGCGAGTCTTGCGAGAAAAAACAAACAAAAACAAAACACACACACACAGAGGCGGGAACGCTACTGGTAAATTCTGTATCGAACCACCGCACGTTATTTCCGTTCGGGGTTAGGAATTTTTATCTTATTTTTCGTTTCTCAGGAGCTTCGTCGTCCTCTCGTACGCCCCCTCTACCTTTTTTACCCACGAAATATCCTCTCGTCCAGCCAGAAACACTTTTTTTTTCCTTCGCTTTGCAACCCTCGACGAGACGCGATAGAGACAGACCGGCGTTTATCCCACGATTATCGCGATTTTTCTTTCACTCATCCCCTTTGTTGGGACTCGCGGAAAGTCGAGGCTCTCCCGATTATCGCGTTTATCGGCGACGTTTTTTTTTTCTTTCTCCTTAACAAAGATCACCGAACGAATATTGACAAATACGCGGAGGCGTCGCGCGAGACACCATCGTACAACATTCCGCGATCGGAGCACTCGACTATGGCGCCCTCTCCTCCCGTGAACTCTGCGGAATTCTCGCGAAGCTCCGTAACTCGCCAAACGGCGGCGGGGGGCCGTTGAGGGGAATTCGCAATTCTCTTTATCAACTACTACTGATCGCCGCTAGGTGGCGCCACGTGCTTGGTAGGGGCGGCAGGTACAAACGACAGGTGCGTCACACCAGTCGAACTATCGCGCTAAACGCAAGCTTCTTTCATTTAATACCGCGTGAAACAATGAAAAGATTGTTACGATTTATTAGGCATTGTAAAAAATAAGGTATAAGTCGCTTCTTGGCTGCTGAAATAAGATTCTTCAATTCCCCTTTCCTCCATTCTTCTTCGTTTTCAGCGCATCTGGTGGCGAGCGCCGCAAGCTGGCGCGAAGCCTGCTCTACCTTACCGACGGAGTAGAGAAAACTAGTTTTCTTTATTCGGCTTGTTTTTTTTGGCATCAGTCAGCACTCAGCAGCTGGCTCGCGAGCAAGAGGCAGCAAGTTCGAGGAACGCGAGATACGCTTTTATTTTTTATTTTTTTCTCGCATCTCGCTTCCAGTGTCATTTATTGTTTTTCGATTCTTCTCACCTATTGTTGAATTATTTTTGTAGTGTTGTCGTTCGTGCAAAAATTCCGTAACAAATGGCCGCCGAACTTGTTGATCGGTATTTTCGGGAAATAATAAACACACTTTCGGTGACGGATCTGGAAGGTGCGCTATCTCTTTTTTTCTTACACGCTCTGTTTTGACAGATGGCCTTTTTCTTTGTCTCTCGTTCTTTCCGTTCTCATTATTTTTCCTGTACGTGTTTGATAATAATTCTTATACGTCAATCCGACAGAATATGCCTCTAGATATTTGGAAAATATTCCATGCTCCGTTTTATCGGAAAATACCGACGAGGGAGTGCCTATACGAAAATTGTTCATTGGCAATCTTACCGAAAGAGTGAGTTCATTGTTTTTTTTTTTTTCATTTTCTTTATTTATTTTCAGCACAGCAAAGATAGATTTTGCAAGAATTTTTTCTGCAAAGACATTTTAATTTATTAAACCTCTGTACTTTTACGGTCTTTTAAGGCACAAGCCAAATTTTCAAATCGAATATCTCTGGAATTAGAAAAATTATTTAAAAAATTTGTTTATTATAAATGGTTAAATAAATGATTGGATCATGGAAAAAAATGTTACAAAAGTAATTCAGAAATTTTACAGATTTTAAAAATTTATATACATGTTTTGTAACTTTTGACTTTATTTGCAAATTTTTCTTTAAAAAAAATAATGATTCTTCAATTTCGAAAAAAAGGCGTCTCACGGTGACCGTGATATCTCTGGCTTGAATAATCCAAAATAAAAAAATAAAAATGGTTTAGTTGATATAAGGTATAATCTAGTATCTGATCGAAGGAATAAGCAAAATATTGATTTTTAGGAGAATGGCGGATTCTCAAAAAAAAAATTCCATTTTTGATGAAAATTTTTGCCTTAAATTGTTTATAAAATGGAAAATATTTATCGGTACGAAAAACCTTCGATTAATTACTAAAAAATATATTTATAGAGCATGTGGAAAAATTTGAGACGGGTTATGCAGTTTCTGAGCAATCTTGTTTACCAACTTTAAAAACACAGGTTTTATAAAAACGCGTTCAAATTAAAAAAAAAACTTTACACATAGTAATTACAGGTTTACAAATATGCTCGTAACTTCAAAAATATTTTTTGAATTGACATGAAATTTTCTGTGTATATACTCAAATATATGTACATTACGAAAATGAAATTTCAAAAAATCAATTTTTTGAAAATCCTGACTATGCATCACCCCTTAAATACATTGAGAAATCATTGTTTGATTATTTTGACGATATAATTTTTATCAACGGTCTTTTCACCCTGATAATTTTGTTTAATCCGTAGCTCACAATTCGACCTCTTTGACAAAGAGCCGAAACGTTGATTTTGTTTTAAGAAATATTAAAAAAAGAAAACATTGAAATCCAAGTAATTTGCTAAAAAAAAATTCCAATTTGTTAAATTACTTTTAGGTTTTATGATTTTTTTTTGCATTTTTCTTTTTGTGAAAGGGGAAAACCTTGTTTTAAGGATTTACAAAAATTTCAAGGTCAAAGAAAATTGTTTCTGTAGATTATCAATAAAAAAATCATTTTTGACACTATTTTGACGTGCCTGACTCTTGCAACAATTTGATTCAGAAGTGTTTTATTAAATATATTTATTTATCATTTCAGACAACCAACAAGGATTTGGAAAAGCTATTTTCCACCTACGGCAAAGTCGAGAGTTGCTATCTCAAGAGAAACAACGGAAAGAGCAATTTTGCCTTTGTCACCTTCGCCAATTCGGCGGATGCTCTCAAGTAGGATGAAACTTTTTGTTAAATATTTTGTTGAATATTTTGTTAAATATTTTGTTGAATATTTTGTTAAATATTTTGTTAACCATTTTGTTAAATATTTTGTTAACCATTTTGTTAAATATTTCGTTAAATATTTTGTTAACCATTTTGTTAAATATTTTGTTAAATATTTTGTTAAACTTTTTGTTGAATATTTTGTTAAATATTTTGTTAAAAGTACTTTTTACAAAGAACAGAATGTGAAAATTATGATTTTTAGAGCAAGAGAGGCAGCTTGCGGAATGGACATACAGCTTCACTGTCGTCTGCTGAGAGTATCACCGGCTGATTCTTGGCATCAGCCGGACAGCGTGGAAAATCGTCGAAAATATTCATCGAACAAAGAAACTGTGCTGGAAGAGAAACCTCAGGAAGAAACCGATGACAGCGAAGCACCCATTAATATGCTCAATGATGATTGTCTAATGGAAATATTTTTGTGCCTACCAATCGCAGACAGAATTCGCATGGAGAGGGGTAACAATCCCTTTTTTCCAAATTTATTGAAGATTTTCTGTGCATTGAAAATGTGGAGGAGAACCTCCCATGTTTGGTGTAAAGGAAAGGAAAGAGACCACTGTTGGATCCTGCAGTTTATCAAAATATTGATGAGGATCGAAAGATTTCGATTTCACACTGAAAATTCCTAAGAAAATTTCTGTGAAAAAAAGCTCCCTTAAGGGTTTATACGCAGGGCTTATAGTCAGAAAATCGAAAAAAAAAGATTTTTCAAGAATTTTTTCTGGAAGACATTTTAATTTATTAACGTAAAAATTTATATTCATATTTTTGTAACTTTTAACTTTATTTTGAAATTTTTCTTTTTGAAAAATAATTATTGTCTTGTGGTGAGCACGATATTTCTGGATTGGGTCATCCAAAATAAAAAAATAAAAAAGATTTCGTTGATATAAGGTATAATCTAGTATTTAATCGAAGGAATAAGCAAAATATTCATTTTTAACAAAATGACGGCTTCTCAACAAAAAAATTCAATTTTTGATGAACATTTTTGTCTCAAATTGTTTATAAAATGGAACATATTTATCGGTAAAAAAAAACCTTCGATTAATTACTAACAAATATATTTATAGAGCTTGGGTAAAAATTATACTGTTTCTGAGAAATCTTGCTCACCGACTTCAAAACTACAGTTTTGAGAAAACGCGTTCAAAGATTCAAAAACATTTTACACATAGTAATCACGGGTTTGATTTTTTTTACTTTTTAATATGTCTACATGAAAAAAGAACTATCCATGTAAATGGTTAGCTCTCTATGTTAAACCATACCGGAGTTATTGATTTTTCAAAAAATATTCTTAAAATAATCATAACTTCTACATTAACCAAGACATTCTAATTTGTTAGGTCATTTTTTTTTGCTTTTCGATCTACTTTTTGAACAAAATATCGAAAATTAATAAATAAATTTTTTTAATGTTTTTTTTTAGCTGTTTTAAGCTAAAAAATTGGACTTTCTTTCAATGGGACGCCTTCGATTAAAAAAAAAAAAAACTATAAAACCTTACGTAAAAAAACAAAATTTTTGAGATTTTACCGAAGATGGGATACAAATAACTTCTTATTAAAAAATTTAACTTCTTATTAAAAAAATACATTATGCATACTGCATAATGTGAAATGGATAAGTATACCATTACAAAATACAAAAGTAATGTGTAATGTATGCATGTTCCATTACAAATAATAAAAGTAATGTGTAATGGATCCATGTGTGGTAATGGTAATGGATCCAAATAAAAAAATAATGTATAATGTATGCGCGTTCCATTACAAATTACAATTTTTAAAAAAGTAATTTGCGGTGGAGAATATTCCATTACAAATAGAAAAATTGCCGTGCTCGTATTAGAAACTTGTACATTGCTGACTCATGATTTTATTTCGCTCACTAAAAGTTCATCCACAAATATCACAAATGATCGATAAAATTAAAACATAGAAACAAAAAAAACAGACTGTTCATCGTTAAATATGAAGTACGAAAATGTACTCAACCTCTAAAATTATCCAACTTTATATTGAACTGCCTTTTACACGCTGTTACCCATAATTATAAGCAATCTAATAAAAATGACAAGTTACTGACACCAAATTTGTCGCTTTATTGAATCCCTAAATAATGTGCATGTTCTTTTTTTTACCTTTATGGATCATTTGTGATAATTGTGGATGAATTTTTAGTGAGCGAAATAAAATAATGAGACAGCAATGTGCAAGTTTCTAATACGAGCGCGGCAATTTTTTTATTTGTAATGGAATATTCTTCATTGCAAATTACTTTTTTTTTTAAATTGTAATTTGTAATGGAAGGTGCAAACATTACACATTACTTTTTTATTTGTAATAGAACACGCATCCATTACACATTACTTTTTTTATTTGTAATGGCACATGCATCCATTACACATTACTGTTTTTTAATTTGTAATGGGACATGCATCCATTACACATTACTTTTTTTATTTGTAATGGAACATGCATACATTACACGTTACTTTTTTTATTTATCATGGAACACGCATCCATTGCACATTACTTTTCTTATTTGTAATGGCATACGCATCCATTACACATTACGTTTGCTTCCTCATAAAGGAAGCTTTGTTGTCGTGAAAAAAAATTTTTTCGCGATTTTTATGCCAATATGTTCAAAATGTCCTAAAACATCGAGAAATCATATTCAGAAAAAATGTCCGGATGGATGTGGGTGTGTGTGTGTGTGTGTGTGTGTGTGTGTGTGTGTGTGTGTGTGTGTGTGTGTGTGTGTGTGTGTGTGTGTGTGTGTGTGTGTGTGTGTGTGTGTGTGTGTGTATCCTGAGTTTCAGATGTAAATGATTAATTACTCGAAAACGCTTCGAGATATCAAGCTAAAATTTGGCACACTTGTCGAGCACGAATTGCTCTTCGTTATGAAATTTTTTTTAAAATTATAACGGGTGTTCAGATTTTATCGACTTTTTTCGTTTTTGCCAGAATGGCCCAAACGCTCTAGCCTCTGCAATTTTCAAGATATTGCACTCAAACTTTGTACAGAATTAAGTATAGCTATTAAGGTTGTTTGGTATTGAATTTGGCGAAAATCCATCGAGGGATTAAAATTTTATGAAATTTTGAATTTTTTGAAAAATCGCCTAAACGCTCTAACTTGCGCAATTTTTAAGATATTGTACTGAAACTTTGCACAGAGGTAATATAGCTGTGAAGGTTGTTCGCTATTAAATTTGGCAAAAATCTATCGAGGGATGAAAATTGTATGAAATTTCGATTTTTTTGAAAAATAGCGCAAGCGCTCTAACTTGCACAATTTTCAATATATTTCACTGAAACTTTGTACAGAACTTGTATAGCTATCAAGGTTGTTCGTTATTAAATTTGGAAAAAATCCATCGAGGGATTAAAATTTTATGAAATTTTGAATTTTTTGAAAAATAGCGCAAGCACTCTAACTTATACAATTTTCAATATATTTCACAGAAACTTTGTACAATACTTGTATAGCTATCAAGGTTTGTTCGCGATCAAATTTGGCGAAAATTGATCGAATTAGCACATTGATTACTAATATTTTTCAATAGTTAACAAAGCTTCCTTTATGAGGAAGCCAAATTTGATCGCCATACCGTGTGTTAAAGGAAGCTATGTGAACTATGGATAAAGATGAGGAAGCAATGTGCAAATTTCAATTTGCAGGGTTGTTTTATTTGAAATGGAACATGCATCCATTACACATTACTTTTTTTAATTGTAATGGAACACGCATCCATTACACATCACTTTTTTTATTTGCAATGCGACATGCATACATTGCACATTACTTTTTTTTTAATTGTAATGGAATACCCATCCATTACACATTACTTCTGTAATTTGTAATGGAAAACTTGTCCAATGCACATTGTTTAAGGTAATGGGTAATGCATTACTTTTACATTACTATTTTCACAACTCTGATCGAAATATTGTTGTCCATATAAAGAAAAAACATTTATTTTTGCCTCTCTTACAATTTACAGTGTGCAAAAGGTGGCAAGCGGTGAGCCTGGAATCGTGGCGAGCGGTGAAACGTCTCGATCTATCCTCTTCGAGTTGGGGACTCAGCGATAGGATACGAAAGCAATCTGTGGATACGCCGGCGTTGCGAAAAGTCTTGTTGAGATGTGGCAATTTTTTGAATCACATTGATTTTTCTCATCCTCATATTTTGAGCTCCAGCGCTCTCACGATCGTCGGTAAATTCACCCCGAATTTACGAACGATCGATATATCGAATATTAATTTATCGCAAGCCGGAATACGCTCCTTGCTTCAGAGTTGCGAGAATATTACGAAATTCTCAATGAAATCACTGACCGGTCCATGCGAGAAGGATCTCTCGCTGTTGTTCGCTGCCAATAAAAAATTGAAATCTCTGAAAATCACAAAAGCTTATCACATGAGCGGCAAGTGTCTCTCACATTTGCCCTGCGAAACGATGGAAGAGATTGTCTTGAACAACGGTATCGCCATTTTACCTTGCCACATGGATGCGGTGAGAATATTTTTCGCAGTCTCAAATTTTTACATTTTTCTTTCTCTACTTTCCTTTTTTTTCCTGCGTACTTGATGAAAAAACGTTAAAATTTAACAGTTGCTCCTGCGATGTGAAACACTGAAAACGCTCTCGCTGAGTTTCTGCATATGTCTCGGTGACAGTACGTTTGAAGCCATCGGCACGAGACAAACGATAACGAAACTCTGTCTCCTCGATGATTTTCCAATCGCATCCGCAGTCGCTATGAAACATATAGCTCAACTCGTTAATCTCGAAACGTTGATCGTACGAAGAAATTATTTGCTGACCGATGCAATTTTGCATCTTATCGCTGCAAATTGCAAACGCTTGTCGCTGTTGGATATTTACGGTGAACATTTTTTTAAATTCACATAAAAATTTATTAGTTGTTTATTCAGTTATTTATTAGTTAAATTTATTAGTACACTAATTTATTAGTTGGGTCATTCCATGTCAAATCGTCCAATAGTTGGAATCGAGCCCTTTAAATTTCGATGGCGTTTGGTCAGAAGTTTTCTTTTATCATAAAACAAAGTTCTACCAAAGAAAAAAAATTAAAAATTTTTTTTTCTAAAGTTATACGAAATTCAAAATGTCACCATTTTTTCCATTTTTCAAGCTTATTTTTTAAATATCTCGAAAATTATTATAATTACGAATAAATCGTTCTGGGTTCGTACGAACAAAAAAACATTCCGAAACAAAATTTTGATGAATGATGAATTTGGAAGATTTTGAAATTTTGAAAATCTTGAAGTTTTTTTATATCATACCTTGTTCTGATCGTAGAAGCTTTTGAAAATTTCAAAAGTGCGGTTTTTTTTTAAAATATGAATTTTGGTAAAAACTATTTTTTTTTACCTCTAAGTTAAGTAAAGTCATGCAATGATGTAATTTTGTAATTTTGAGCAGTTCAAATTTCAATTAATCACATAAGAATTCAATTATGTTGCTGTTTTTACATTCTTGTGTCATTTATTGAAATTTTTACTGCTCAAAATTACAAAATTACATGATTGCTCAACTTTACTTAACTTAGGTCTGAATTTTAAGTTCTTAAGATCTATCTTAAGATCGAACTTAAGATCAAACTTTCCATTGAACTCAAGTTGGAACTTGAAATCGAACCTAAGTTCCAATTTAAGATGAATCTTAAGTTTGAACTTGAGTATCATTATAAGTTCACACTTAAGTTCAAACTTTAGTGCGAAGTTCAGATCGATCTTACGTTCAAACTGAAATTTGGTTTTAAGTTTGATCTTAAGATCCATCTTGAGCTTGAACTTAAGTTTGATCAAACTTCTTTCATCACCTCCCTTGACCGTGTTTTTTGACATTAGTTGTCAAAATAATTAAGTTCCATTGATCTTAAGTTAATACTAAAGTTTGAACTTAAAAATGAACTATAATGACACCTCTAAGTTCAAACTTTAGTGCGAACTTCAGATGGGTCTCAAGTTCAAAATAAATTTGGTTTGAAGTTTGATAATAGTTGATATGATGACACTTGAGTTCAAACTTAAGATCAATCTTAAATTGAAACTTAAGTTCGAAAAAAAAATTTTTTTTACCAAAATTCAAAAATTCATATTTTTGAAAAAACAAAAAACGCAATTCTGAAAATTTCAGGATCTTCTAAGATCAGTACAAGGTATTATATAAAAAAAATGGAACCAAACATTTAATGATGATCATAGATTTTCACGATTTTTTAAAATTTAAAATTCTCCAAATTCATCATTTTTCAAAATTTTTATTTCGATATATTTTTTTTTTTTCGTAGCCCCAAGTATACTCTTTAACACAAAACAAGAACGATTTTTTCGCAACTATAATAGTTTTCGAGATATTTAAAAAATAAACTTGAAAAATTGGTAAAATTTTGAATTTTGTATAGTTTTCAACCAGAATGTTTTGAATTTTTTTCCTTCGGTAGAACTTCGTTCTATGATAAAAGGAAACTTCTGACCAAATTTCATCGAAATTAAAAGGGGTTGATTCCAGCTATTGGTCGATTTGACATGGAATGACCCACTTGTTTCTCAATGAAACTCGTAAAAACTATTTTTCGCAGTCTCATCGATGGGCAGTACTTGAAAGTATTCGGTACTTGCAAGTACTTGAAGTACAGTACTTGAAGTACAGTACTCGAAGTACAGTACTCGAAGTATAGTACTCGAAATACAGTACTCGAAGTACAGTACTCGAAGTACAGTACTTGAAGTACAGTACTTGAAGTACAGTACTTGAAGTACAATACTTGAAGTACAGTACTTGAAGTGCAGTACTTGAAGTACAGTACTTGAAGTATAGTACTTGAAGTACAGTATTTGAAGTACAGTACTTGAAGTACAGTACTTGAAGTACTGTACTTTAAGTACTGTACTTTAAGTACTGTACTTGCAAGTACAAAGTATTGTACTTACATTTTTTAAGTATTTCCTGTACTTGAAAATTTCAAGTACTCTTCTGTACTTGAAGTACTTTTTCAAGTACAAGTATCAAGTACTTTTGAATGTGTCTTGCTGATGGTTGCATGTGAAAAACCTTTGAATATGGGTCGTTCCATGTCAAATCGACCAATAGTTGGAATCGACCCCTTTCAATTTCGATGAAATTTGGTCCGACGTTTTCTTTTATCATAAAACAAAGTTCTAACAAAGGAAAAAAATTAAAAATATTTGTCGAAAATTCAAAATTTCACCTTTTTTTCAAGTTTATTTTTTAAATATTTCGAAAACTATTATAGTTACAAAAAAATCGTTCTGGGTTCGTCTTGAAGCGTATACTTGGGGCTACGAAAAAAAAAATATTCCGAAATTTTTTTTTGAAAAATGATGAATTTGGAGAGTTTTAAATTTTTCAAAATCGTGAAAATCCACGATCAACATTGAATTTTTGGTTTTTTTTTTATATAACACCTTGTACTGATATTAAAAGATCCTGAAATTTTCAGAAATGTGTTTTTTTTTGTTTCAAAAATATGAATTTTTGAATTGTGGTAAAAAAATTTTTTTTACCTCTGAGTTAAGTGAAGTTGATCAATCATGTAATTTAGACTGCTCAAAATTACAAAATTACATGATTGCTCAACTTAAAAAAATTCAAATTTTTGATTCACGATTGTAAAAAATTCAAAATTCTCCAAATTCATCATTTTTCAAAATTTTTTGTCGGAATATATTTTTTTTTTCGTAGCCTCAAGTATATACTCTTCAAGACGAAACAAACGATTTTTCATAACTATCATAGTTTTCAAGATATTTAGAAAAAAAATTTGAAAAATGGTTAAATTTTGAATTTTGCATAACTTTTGAAAAAAAAATTTACTTTTTTTCCATAGTAGAACTTGGTTTCGCGATAAAAACAAAACTTCCGACTAAAAATTTCATCGAAATTGAAAGTGGTCGATTCCAACTCTTGGTCGATTTGCCATGGAATGACCCAAGTACCAGAATTTACGAGACGTAGCCGAAAACTTGAAAAGTACTTGATACTTGGTACTTGATTTTTTCAAGTACTTGATACTTGGTACTTGATTGTTTCAAGTACTTGTACTTCAAGTACTTGATGAGTACTTCAAGTACTTGACGAGTACTTCAAGTACTTGACGAGTACTACAAGTACCTGACGAGTACTTCAAGTACCTGACGAGTACTTAAAGTACTTGACGAGTACTTCAAGTACTTGACGAGTACTTCAAGTACTTGACGAGTACTTCAAGTACTTGACGAGTACTTCAAGTACTTGACGAGTCCTTCAAGTACTTGACGAGTACTTCAAGTACTTGATGAGTACTTCGTGTACTTGACGAGTACTTCGTGTACTGGACGAGTACTTCAAGTACTTGACGAGTACTTCAAGTACTTGACAAGTACTTCAAGTAACAAGTACTTTGTACTTCAAGTACCTACGGTACTTTGTACTTGATATACTTGAAGTACTTTCAAGTACTTTGTCCAACACTGAGTTAAACGAATGCTAATGATGTTTCTTCGAAGGTTGCTCATCGGTGACGAACAAGGGACTGTCGAGTATCGCAACACTGCCGAATCTTCAGCATCTCGTCATCAGTCGCATATCGAGCATAACGAACGACGCACTCGTTGGTATGCACAATTTAAGGACACTCGAGTGTCATCGTTGCATCGGCCTCGAGGATCAAGGAATTTCGAATCTCATTGAAATGGCGCCGTATCTACAAATGCTCGATCTTTCCGGCTGTCTGATAACGAACGCCACGCTCGAAGTGGCGATAAGAGCGACCAAACGGCGCACCAATAATACGATATTGCGAATAATCGTTGGCGATACACTCACAGATCTCTCTCTCATGAACGAGGTATCGCCGTTACTTCAGATCGTCAATGTGAGCCTCGACCGTGAAGTTTCAATGAGAGACGTCGATTGTCAAGAGATCTATAATATGATTTTTTGAAAAATTCGAGAAAACAAAAATGGCCAACGTTGAATTATCGAACAATCGTAAGCGAAAAACTGCCAGTCTCTCTATATCTGTCTCTCATTCAATTTTCCAATGAGATTTTCGAAGTCACAAAAGCAATGAGATGAATATTTCCTCAGCTAAGATATTTTTCAAAAAGGTCAAGGTCATTCTTTTCGTAATTTTTTACGAGGCAACGGTGATCCTAATTTTGACCCTGTCGTTTACCTTCAAGGTTATTTCAAGGTCAACTTGTTTTTTCAAATGGAAACACCCTTTTCCTTGTCATCGTCAATCGAAGGAGTGAAAAATGTTACGTTCAAATATATTCAAATATTTTGACCTTAAAGGTTTTCTAAGATCAATTGAACTTGAAAAAGTGTGGATAACTCTGGGAATTCAAAGTCAATTTTTGTTTTTAATTGGAAAGTTGTATTTTTGAGTCCCGAAATTAAACTTATTACGAAAAAGTTGATCGATCTTTTCCGAATCTTTAAACGTAAACGTAAAACTGTCTGTTCTATTGATTTCAGAACTAAAAAATACAGGTTACCATTAAAAAAACAAAAGTTAACCTTGAAACAACCTTGAGGGTCATCGTCAAGGTCACTGCTAAATGCGCCTTGTTAAAATCAATAACTTTGGTAGTTACGAAAGAATTTGAAAAGCTATTCCCAGAGTTATCCACACCTTGTTTAAATTTAATTGACTTTAGAGAACCTTCAAGGTCAAAATGTGCCCATGACCTAAGTACATATTCGAACGTGAAATTCTCCGCTCCATCCATTGCCGATGTCAAAAAGGGGATTTCCATTCGAAAAAAAAGTTGACCTTGAAATAACCTTGAAGGTTATCGTCAAGGTCAAAATTAAAGTCACCGCTGAATTCCTCGTTAAAAGTTACTACAATGACCTTGACCTCTTTGAAAAATATCTTAGCTGAGGAAATATTCAAACGTCCTGTTAATTTTGTAACACCCTGTATAATTTTTCTTCAATTTTTTTTTCGTTTGTTTACGAACCAGCACTGTGATATATAGCTGTTTCTTAAATGTACGAGATATCGTGAGCCACGCGATTATAGTCGGAAAGAATCGTGTTACTGTTTATTGTGGTTTTTTTTTCGAGTGATCAATCAAATAAATTTGTGCCGAATGCAAAATTTTTTTAACAAAGACTCGTCTATTTGTACTAGAAATATCGTAGATGAAATTTTCAATTTGATATGTATTAGTAGTAGGGTCATTTTTGTCGACTTTTTTTTTACTCCCCACTTACAATTTTGAGGGTGATCTGAAAAAAAAATCCCTGAAATTTGCAGCCCTTAATATTGATATTAAGTACTTTTCCATAGCGTGAAAATATTTCCCATCTAAAATACACGTAACTCAATTTTTTTTCTTTCAAAATTCTATAACTCAGCGACGTTTTATACTATCACATTGTTATTGGTCGCAATTTACACAAAATTTGATTCGATTCGAACTTGATTTTTACCCATGATTCTCGTTTTTTGCTGTTATCTCCGAAATGATTAACTTTAACGAAAAAATGTGAAGGAAAATTTTGTTGAAAATTTAAATTCCTACAAAAAAAGGTCCCTTGACCTGATTGCTAAAATTAATATTTCTTGAGATATTGAGATATCAACAATTTAAAACGTTTGGTTCGATAAACCATAAAAATGTTATACCACAAATAAGTTGAGGCTCAATATCTCAAGAAATATTAATTTCAACAATTAGGTCTCGAGGACCTTTTTTGTAGGAAATTAAATTTCCAATAAAATTTTCCTTCACATTTTTTCGGTAAAGTTAATCATTTCGGAGATAACAGCAAAAAACGAGAATTTTGGGTAAAAATCAACTTTAGTGACTCGCAACATCTCACCAGTGTAAGTTACACTTACGCTGTTCAAGACACTTTTAAAGATCATTCGATTCTACGTAAATTGCGACCAAAATCAATGTGACAGCATAAAATGCCGCTGAGTTTAGAATTAGAAAAAAAAATTATTTTCGTGTATTTTGGATGGAAAATCTTTTCGCGCTATGGAAAAGTACTTAATATCAATATTAAGGGCTGTAACTTTCAGGGAATTTTTTTTCAGACGTATCCAACAAAATTTTAGGTGGAAAGTGAAAAAGAAAAAAAAGTCGAAAAAAGAAAATCACCCTAATACGTAAATTCGAGTTTATACGTGTGCATTGTGTAAGAGAACATTTCCCGGCTCGTTTCACGTGTTCGGAGGCTGAAAAATAATTGAAAAAAGTGTGTATTTTTTTTCGATAATTGTGCGGATGAACGTGTGTAGTTTATAATATTTAAAATGAATGTAAAGATAATAAATGCGAATGAGGAAATTCGTCAGTTGGAAAGATTTGTCTTTCATGCTCAAAGTAATCGATCGAAATTATTATTTCTTCGAATCCTGACAATGCAATATAATATTTTATTGATATAACATGTATTATATATATATATATATATATATATATATATATATATATATATATATATATATATATATATATCATATATTCACGATATTTCGATACAGCTGCGATAACCGTGTTATACACTTTTTTTCCTTTTGCTCAATTATACAAAGTGCAAGTGCAGGAAAAAACTCATTCGTCGTCGTTTTTTTTTCTTTTCTAAGAGGTAAAGCTGCTCCGATATTACAGAAAATGGACAAAAAATATTTGAATCAGTTTTTAGGCGTTACACGCTTTTACAAAATGCCAAGTTGGATTCTCATACTTGTGCCCTTTTGAAAGGAGGTAGAATTTTCGAAAATTTCCTTGGAAACGATTTTACATGAATTGCCAAAGCGTAGCCTGCACTGCAATGTGCGTTTCTAAGGGGATTTTATTGTTATTATTTCTTTGTAAAAAAAAACTATTTTTTTTTAATCCGTTGCAAAGATTTTTCATTATCGAAGATGCAGCGAATTCGCATCTCATTTTTAGTTGACACTGCGTCAAAAAAAATCATATATACATATATATTGCACTTGTAGTACATTCCGATGAGTTTAAAGCCAAATCGGAAGAGGCTAAATTTCTAACTACACACAGCTTTGCGGGTCGATGACGATTGGAAAGACATTTTTAATTAGGCATTTCTTAATCGGCAGCAATGAAAATAATATATATATATATAATACTTATGAATAATATATATATATATATATATATATATATATATATATATATATATATAATATTTAATTATATAATTATTAAATATATATTTTCGTAGATTAATCCAATGCCAGCTTTATGAAAAAATCCAGAACCTCCTGAACTGGATCCGTTATTTTTTACATCATTTTATCATGCTCTACTTTTCATTTTTAGGTTAGTAACAAAAAATCGGTACAGTGTAGAAATATTTTTCCCCCTTTGCCGTCACGCTCTTTTATTTTGATAAAATCACTAATCTATTATTCTTTTTCGACTTTGAACGGATCCGAAAAGTCGATTGAAGTTTCACGAGAAAAAAAATAGTAAAAAAATACGATACGCACGTTGTTCGTTATGGCGGCGTTTTGGTGACAAGTTTCGTCGCCATTTGCACGCTTCGAGCGGCCATTTTGTTTGGGAAAGTACAATGGACAATGTTCGTTTCTCAGGACTCGGCGTGGAAGTAATTGTCGTTCTTTAAAAATGAGAAAACTTCTATACCGTAATTATAATATAATTAAAGATTAAGAAAATGTTGCTTCCTTTTCGTCCACACTTTTTTAAATAGAGATGGGTGATGTTTTATTCGATGTTTCGAGAATCGATTCGACTTGACATCGATTACTTTCAGTCGGTGATTTCAACAATCGATTTTTAGATAATTCATACAAATTCATTCAAATCAATAATAATTTACATCGATGTCAGTTTATAAATTAATTCTGGAATTGATTGATTTTGAATAGGATTCCAATGCCAATGGATCTTCAATTTCCATAAAAATGTTGTTGATGATGTTGACAATCATTTTTTTAGAATAAATCTTTTTCAATTTTTTACAATTCAAGGACTCCAGCAATAATTATCTTTTGTTATAAACAGTTGAATTTTACGAAATCCGATTGAAGCCTTATATTTGTATGAAATTTTGAATTGATGTTTTCGCAAAAAAAGAAAAATATCAATTTTATTGTGAATAAAATATAACGAACATCGCCAGTTTTTCTGAACATCGTCCATCTCTACTTATTGTTTACATCGCTATGAAAATGATTAATCCCAAATATATGTCATTCCATGTCCATTCAACGAAGTTTTGTCGGTGACTCCCTTCGATTTTTTTGATTTTTTAATATGCTATTCATGCAAAAAGAAATATCCATGGAAATTTTTAGTTCTCTATCTTAAACTATACCGAAGTTATTAATTTTTGATAAAATATTTTAAAAATAATCATAACCTCCACAATAACCAAGATATTTTAACTTGTTAAGAGGTCATTTTTTTGTTTTTTAATGTACTTTTGAACAAAATATCGAAAATTAAGAAAACAAATTTTTTAATGTCTTGTTAGCTGTTTTAAGCTAAAAAATTGTATTATATTTCAATGCTGGCACTTCGATCTTTTTCAAAAGAAAATGATAAAATTCTACGTAAAAACCAAATTTTTGAGATTTTACCGAAGATGAGATTCAAAAAACTTCTTAAAATTTTTTAAAATGTTTTTTTGCTGTTTTAAGCTAAAAAATTGGATTTTCTTTCAATGGGACCCCGTCAATTAAAAAAAAAAAACTATAAAACTCTACGTAAAAAAACAACATTTTTGAGATTTTACCGAAGATGGGATACAAATAACTTATTAAAAAAAATTTTTTTCGATTTTTTTTTTCGGTAATTTTGATCTTTTTTCCTTCTATGATTACAATAGTTGATTTCAATGATGTTAAAATAAATAACTTACCTTCTCTCACATATTTCCTTTGTAAATTATAATAATTAACATTAAGAATTACAATTCAAATACGTATTGAACTTTATTCAATTTTTTTGCATAAAAATTGTAATTGTTAATGTTGATTATTATAATTTACAAAGGAACTATGTGAGAGAAGTTAAATTATTTATTTTAACATAATTGAAATCAACTATTGTAGTCATAGAAAGAAAAAAGATCACAATTATGAAAAAAAATCGAAAATTTTTTTTTTTTATAAAAAGTTATTTGAATCCTATCTTCGGAAAATCTCAAAAAAAAAATTTTTTCACATAGAATTTTATAATTTTGTTTTTTTTTAAATCAAAGGAATCCCGTTGAAAGAAAATCCCATTTTTTAGCTTGAAACAGCTAAAAAGACATTTTAAAAAAATTCTTCTTAATTTTCGATATTTTGTTCAAAAAGTACATTGAGAAACAAAAAAAAATGACCTCTTAACAAGTTAGAATATCTTGGTTATGGTAGAAGTTATAAACATTTTAAGAATATTTTTTCAAAAATCAGTAACTTCGGTAAGTTAAATTATTTATTTTAACATAATTGAAATCAACTATTGTAGTCATAGAAAGAAAAAAATTCAAAATTACGAAAAAAAAATCGAAATTTTTTTTTTTTAATAAAAAGTTATTTGAATCCCATCTTCGGTAAAATCTCAACATTTTTTTTTTTTTTTTTAAATCAAAGGAGTCCCACTGAAAGAAAATCCAATTTTTAGCTTAAAACAGCTAAAAAGACATTTAATAAAAATTCTTCTCAATTTTCGATATTTTGTTCAAAAAGTACATTGAAAAACAAATAAATGACCTCTTAACAAGTTAGAATATCTTGGTTATTGTAGAAGTTATCATTTTAAGAATATTCTTTCAAAAATCAATAAATTCGGTATGGTTTAAGATAGAGAGCTAAAAATTAACATGGATATTTCTTTTTTGCATGTATAATAACATATTAAAAAATTAAAAAAATCGAAGGTGGTCATCGACAAAACGTCGTTGAATTGACATGGAATGACTCATGTATATATTTATGAATGCGATATCGATTATCTAACGTTTCTATTATTTTTGTAAATTTTTTTTACACATCCCCCGTTTTTTTTCGAACAAGGAACTAGCATGAAACTTGAGACACATTTACAGCTCGACTAATAATACGAGGATGAATATTTTATTCGGCGTCTCTATAATATATATTTATATATATTTATATCTAACGTTGCTAAAATATTCGCGCTAACGTCAGTGCATAAATGCATGGTACATTCGCCATGTGCAAGTAGCGTGGCAAATTTTCGTTCTTGACAAAAAAAAAAAAAAACGCATCTTGATTTTTAAATAGCGCTGGCTAACTTGCACAAAACGAAAGAAAATGTGCGCTGAGTGCTATGGAACTGTTTTACACATAGTATATCAAGTACTATTTACATCGCTGACTCAGTTTAACTATTCTTTTTTTTTTCCTCTCAAATCCATATCATGATCTATTTTCGTTATAATATTCGCATTAACTATCTATTCTGGCGTGAAATTGATTGAAGCGCTTAGCACTCTTTTTTTTTTTTTTTTTTTCAAACACCGCGCGGGTCGTGACCGGAAAAAATGTTGACAAGGACAAACGCTAGATATCTCTTCAGGTACAAATTCCCCACACGAAGTTAAATCATGTCTAACGATAGATGATTTTTTTTTTGTTTCAGGTTTTTTTTCCCTCAAAATTATACCTATTGAAACTTTGATGCTGAGTCTTTTTTTTCCCCCTTCATTCGTTACGTTATCTTTGTATCCTAATCTTATCACAGGAAATACATATACACCATACGACCGCGGTTATTATTATTTTTTCTCTCCGCAAGGATATTTTCTGTGGATTTATGCTATAACATTTCTTCCTTTTTTTGCATTGTCTTACATACTTTTGGAAATAAACCGAGATTTTTTCAAGGGGAATGAGAAAAATGAGAGATTTAACAAAAAAATCCTCACAATTTTGAAAATTCAAAGCAATTTCAACACACTTCAATTTCAGACTACGGTCTCGATTTGCAAATTTTCTTTGCCAAAGATTCGGATTTTTTGTTTTTCATTCTCCGATTTTTATCCGAACGAAAAAAAAAAAAATTCACAAACGTTTTGAAACATTGTAAAAATTTTGTCACCGGTTGAACGAAAATATTTCAAGAAGTGTGTGTGCGAATAATCGATTGAAAAAATACGCCACTGAAGTGCCAAATAAAAAGATAAATGGATGAAAAAAAAAAAAAAAAAAAAAAAAAAACAGTAACGAAAAGTGACTTAGGAATTTTGAACGCGTATATACGTGGTCAAGTATGTAAGAGTGACATTTATTCAGGACTGTACGTTCTCGAGTCGGGTCGGAGTAGTCGGTTGCAGATCCATCGTTCGGCAAACCCAACCGGCGATGTCAACGTTCTCCATTTCCGCTTTTTTGATCCATTCGTGATTCTGAAGATGAGAAAGAAGAAAATAAAAATTCGGATGAATGAAAATTGAATTTTCGATTTTAATCAACGAGATCTTGCCATTAGTGTCTTTAAATCGGCTCGCTCGGCTGGATTTTTCTTCAAGCATCGATCGACGAAATCCATGAAGGAATCGGTGAATATACCGGGTGGTAGCCTTGGAGGTGGCTCGTTCACGATGTAATCGAGCAATTCAAAGATCGCCATTGGTCTCGGGCTACTGGCATCTGGAAAGATTTATTTATTCTCAATTTAATACTTTAGGCCCGAATTTTAAGGAGGTTCATCTGGTACTCGATTTACAATACAGATGTTGATAAAAAAAAATCAGAATATAGTTATTAATATCTAAAAAGTCATCTGTTAAAATTTCAAGATCCGAGGGTACGTTGTTCGTGAGAAATAAATAAAAATGTAAATCCTAAAGAACATGGGCTCTTATGGGATACCGTCTATAAATATTAAATGCACAATCATTACAATACAGATTTTGACGAAAATTTAAGAATTAATGAAGAAGTATCTAAGGAACATTTTTAGAGCTTCATAAAATCGATTAGGTATTTGTGAGATTCATAATAAATTAATTAGTCTCGAAAATGCTGATTATTTTGAGGTTAAGCATTGTCAATGACTACGCTAGTCACCGCTTATTTTGAGGTTAAGCATTGACCTTTTCCTTTTGAACCACTCGGTACCAGATGAATCTCCTTAAGTCACAAGTTCTACCTTAACCCTTTGAAGCACGGTGTATCACCACCCTTACAGCACATAACATTGTTGCAATGGTCCAGCAATGTTGTCATATTGCACGTGCAATGATATGTTGCAGATATGTTGTGGCAACATTACTACGCAACATTGCACTAAAACTTCTCAGCAATGTTTCGGGAATGTTCCTAAGCAACATACCTGCAATATTATATTGAAACGTTGCGAGTAAATTGCAGCAATATTGGTGAGATCGAACTTCAAATTTTGCAACTACACGAGCGTAATAAATATGAAAAAGATCAATTGAAAAAGATTTATTCATTTATTCCTCATAAAATATCAATAACGATTGATATCGAGTCATTTTATTTTTCTTTGTTTATATTTATTTTCAAAATTTGGTTGTGCTTTTGACATTAATCGGACATGTGATATTAATAATATTAAGACATTGTGATATTCGTATTGAAAAAATGTTTAATGTCAAAAAAGCTATAAAACCGAAATATATTTTGTTTCTGAATGATTGTTATTCGTAAAATATGACTATATACTGTAATGGGACGACCTGGGGCCTGCCACGATCTCGGCACTTCGCCTGAGATCCGTTAGGTGGCGGCGGTCGGTGGGCGCTCTCGCGCTGGCGAGAGAGCCACCGAGCACCGATAAAGGTCCGGTGTATTACCGGCATCGGGGTCCTCAATTAACAATCAATTGTTGGAATATATACCCGCGCTCTGTGGTCGCGCAGTCCTATGGACTTAAAACTACATATTTTTATTTTATGCAATAATTCAAATGATAAAGTTTCTTCTAGTACAGGTAATATTCCTGAAATATTGAATATGCAATACGAGTTATATTGTTGGAATATTGCATATTGATTGGATGCAATATTTCTGGAATATTGCGGAACATTGCAGCAATATTTCAATCGTCGGACATAGCAACATTACAGCAATGTTTTTTGGAATATTACAATGTTGTCGTGCAACATTTCAGCAACATTGCAGGAATAGGGCGGTGATACACCTCTTTAAATTCAGAAAAAATGCATCTATTACCAACCGCTGTATTTGAAACTTCATACTTAGTGGTATTTTGGATCGCTGAATTCGAATCTGGTGTCAAAATTTCGAAATTCAAAATCGCTGATTTTAAATCGAGGCCCAAAGTTCGACCATTTTTTGGTTATAATAAAATCGATTTATTCATCGAAGCATACATTTTTCCTTGCATTTAATTTACTTGAAATTTGGTACTCGGAGGTTTTTGAGGTCGCTGGTTACGAATCCGAATTAAAAATTAAAAAATTCAAAATTACGGACCCAATTGCGAAAAGTTACTTGATTTGGCTGAAATTCTGTACTCGGGGGCTTTTGTAGTCGCTAATTACGAATCCGAACTCAAAATTTAGAAATTCAAAATGGCGGATCCAAAATGGCGGACCAAACCGCTCAAAGTAGCTTGATGAAGATGAAACTCGGTATTTGGGGGTTTATGGCGACGCTGAATACAAATCCGAGCTCAAAATCCGGAAATTCAAAATGGTGGATCCAACATGGCGGACCAAAACGCTCAAAATGCTCATTTTTAATTTCTGGATTTCGAGCTCGGATTCGTAATCAGCAACGCAATAAACCCCTGGAAACCAAATTTGAAATAGATCTTAAGTCAGGAAGAATGTATGCTTCAAAGGGTTAACATCGATATTGAAATCAAACTTAAGATCAAACTTTCCATCGAACTCAAGTTGGAAATTAAGATCGAACTTAAGTTCCAGCTTAAGATAAATCATAAGTTTGAACTTAAGTGTCATTATAAGTTCATACAGGGTTGGGCAAATTTGTAATTGAAATTATTCGATGATAAAAAACTTTGAGCATTGTAATGGAATTTGAATTTTGATGGTAATTATTTTCAGCATCGTCTTTGGTACAGAATTCCATTACAATGCGGGATGTAATTAGCATTTGTATTATATTTTAATTACATCCGTGTAATTCAATTACATCCGTGTAATTTAATTACATCCATGTAATTTAATTACACAAATGTAATTCAATTATACCGTAGTAATTAATTGACGATATTGTAATTTAAATTACGATAATGTAATTGAATTACGTGAATTGGAATATTTTTGGGTTTCAATTATTTAATAAATGTTTGTGCTTAAAAATATTCCAATACCAGTATTGTATACACTATGTTTATATATATTAGGGCGATTTTTTTCGACTTTTTTTTATTCCTTTCACTCCCCACCCGAAATTTTGTTGCATATGTCTGAATGAAAATTCCCTGAAATTTACAGCCCTTAATATTAATATTAAGTACTTTCCCTTGCTCCAAAAGTGTTTCCATCTAAAATACACGTAAATCAAAAACTTTCTTCTTCAAAATTTTACCACTCCTCGGTTTTTTATGCTATGGCATTGATTTTAGCTCTTATCTTAACTCTGTTTTAAATACATCAAGTTCTTCGAGCATCGATTATAGGTAATTGAGCATCAATTACAGGTAACTGCAATACTTCTACCATCAATTACAAGTAATTGTATGATATTCTTCTGAATTACATGTAATTAAAATGCATTCGGTGATCGATGACCGAAGTAATTAGTAATTGAATCTAATTCAATTACATGGCTCAAAATAATATGTAATTAAATATGTAATTTAATTACAAATGTAATTAATGCTGCCCAACTCTGAGTTCATACTTAAGTTCAAACTTTAGTGCAAACTCGGAATATAGGAATATAGGAATTTTATATTTGTTTATTTATAAATGTATTTACTGTGCGCTGGTGATTGAGACGTTGGCGTTGACACGTTATTCGCGGTTGTATTTTCAACCGGCACTTGAGCAGCTTGAGGACCGAAAATCGAGACCAAAGTCCGGGTATCCGGAGGTGGTATCGGATACATACCGATCGCCATTTCCACGAGTGAGAGTCCCAGTGACCAGATATCACTCTGAACGGAATAGTGAGTACCTTGCAGTCTTTCAGGCTATAATTTCAAAAAAATTCAAATTTTAGTATTGCATACACCGATAACGATAATCGTGCAAATTAGAAATAGTCCATGCCCTCCACATAATTTTTTCCCACTCCTAAATTTTCATGATCAAAACTGTTATTTCTCAAAAATAATCTTGGATTTTACATAACGAGCGCAAATCGCCATTTGCATGGTTTCCAAAAGGTCTACGAAGAATTTGATATGCCTCCTTAAAATGTTGAAGATATTTAGGCCCGAATTTTAAGTTCTTAAGATCTATTTTAAGATCGATCTTAAGGTCAAACTTAAGATCAAACTTTCCATTGAACTCAAGTTGGAACTTAACATCGGACTTAAGTTCCAATTTAAGATGAATCTTAAGTTTGAACTTAAGTATCATTATAAGTTCATACTTAAGTTCAAACTTTTGTGCGAACTTCAGATCGATCTTAAGATCAAACTTAAATTTGGTTTGAAGTTTGATCTTGAGATCTATCTTGAGCTTGAACTTAAGTTCGATCAAACTTCTTTCATCGCCTCTCTCGACCGTGTTTTTTTAATATTAGTTGTCAAAATAATTAAGTTCCAACGAACTTAAGTTTAAGATCGATCTAAAGTTCGCACTAAAGTTTGAACTTAAGTATGAGCTTATAATTACACTTAAGTTCAAACTTATAGAATTCATCTAAAATTGGAACTTAAGTTCGATACTAAGTTCCAACTTGAGTTCAACGGAAAGTTTGATCTTAAGATAGATCCTAAGATCTATCTTATGATCGATCTTGGAACCAAACTAAAGTTTGGTCTTCAGTTTGATCTTAAGATCGATCCTAAGGAAAATTGGAACTTAAGTTCGATCTTAAATTCCAAATTGAGTTCAATGGAAAATTTGATCTTAAGTTTGATCTTAGGATCGATCTAAAGATCAAACTTAAGACCAAACTTTAAATTGGTCTTAAGATCGATCTTTCCATTGACCTTAAATTGGAACTTAAGATCGAACTTAAGTTCCAATTTAAGATGAATCTTAAGCTTGGACTTTAGTGTCATTATAAGTTCATACTCAAGTTCAAACTTTAGTGCGAACTTCAGATCGATCGTAAGTTTGAACTTTAACTTGGTTTGAAGTTTGGTCTTAAGATCTATCTTGAGCTTGAACTTAAGTTCGATCGAACTTAATTATTTCGACAACTAACGCCAAAAATCATGGTCGGGGGAGGCGATGAAAGAAGTTTGATTGAACTTAAGTTCAAACTCAAGATGGATCTTAAGATCAAAAGTCACCCAAGTTTAAGTTTGAACTTGAGATCGATCTGAAGTTCGAACTAAAGTTTGAGCTTAAGTATGAACTTACAATGACACTGAAGTTGAAGCTTAAGATTTATCTTAAATTGGAACCACAAGTTCGATCTTAAGTTCCAACTTGGGTTCAATGGAAAGTTTGATCTTAAGTTTGATCTTAAGATCTTGAAATTCGGGCCTCAAATTTTCGATTACATACCGACATGTAACTCCGTGTGCCGACAAATGAGTTTGCCATTGAATCTATCAGCTGACCGGAAACTCCAAAATCGCAGATTTTTATTTCACCGGCGCTGTTGACCAATATGTTGCTCGGTTTAACGTCGCGATGCATTATCGAGTGTTTGTCACGTAGATAACTCAGGCCCTTGAGTACCTGCATCAACAAACAAGAAAAAAAATTATTAATTAAAAATAAGTGGAACGGTAAGAAAATTAAATAAAAATAGAACGTTCTATTAAATTGTTAAACAAACGAACGAAGCTTGTCATTTATAAATTATTTCTAAACTATTAATAAAATTTAACCAAAGTTTACTAAACAAATACGAATGAAAGAACCCTTTTTTACATCAAATGGAAAATCGTTTGTTCCTTGTCAAACTTTCGCTAAGAAATGTATAAACACATTTCTCGATAATAAATTGTTGTCAATAAATTGTTCTCGGACTAAAGGATGAAAGCACTACAAAATGGTGACGTCCGACGAGACAAAATGGCGACGTCCAACGAGACAAAATGGCGATGTCCAACGAGACTAAATGGCGACGTCCGACGAAACAAAATGGCGACGTCCGACGAGACAAAATGGCGACGTCCAACGAGACAAAATGGCGACCGCGTCCGACTTGACAAAATGGCGTCTTTCGAAAAAATCCAAATAAAAGAACGTTTCCCTACGTCAAATGAAAAATGACGTTGCTCGTTCATCTTTTGTCAAACTCTTCCGTCACGATGTGACAAGATTTTTTTCGATGAAAAATCCTCCTCGGTCACCGCGAAAATAACCACGGAAAACGCGAAAGTCGGACAAAATGTCGGCTTCGAAGAGTTCTCAATTTGGAGCGAAGCGCATGTCCTCTGTTCACATCCACAAGAAAAAATTAACGGAGCACGAGATCGAGGATTTGCATCATGAGCTGACGACGGAGGATCACATTATACCGTTGAGCAAATTGTGCGAAAAATTGCAAACGAACGCCGACAACGGTTTGAGCGACGAACAAGCCGAGAGAGTGTTACTCGCCAACGGACCAAACGCTCTAACGCCGCCAAAAGTAACGCCTGAGTATATAAAATTTTTGAAATGCATGTACGGCGGTTTCGCTTGTTTGCTTTGGGTATGCGCACTCCTGTGTTTCGTTCTCTACGGCGTAAACGTGTTGATGGACAATCAGGACGAGGATGGCGTCGAGTGGTTCGGCACTATAATCATCATAATATGCATAATATCCGGTCTCTTCGCTTATACCCAAGAGAGCAAAAATACGAAAGTAATGGAGTCGTTCACGCGGATGGTGCCGACATTCGCGATGGCCATTCGCGAAGGTCAGAGAAAAGTTTTGCCGACCGAGGAATTGGTGAACGGTGACCTCGTCGAGATCCATCTCGGTGACAAGATTCCAGCGGACATCAGAATAATCAAGAGCGTCGGTTTGAGAGTCGAGAATTCCAGTATAACGGGCGAAAGTGAACCTGTCCCCCGTACGGATCATCCAACCGATCGGAATCCTTTGGAATCTCAGAACGTCGCATTTTTTTCATCCTTCGCTGTTGCGGGTGAAGGCAAAGGTATCCAGAGTTGTAAATAATGCATTACTTTGATAATGCATTACTGTATTTATTACCCATTACACTGCATAATGTAAAATGGATAAGTGTAACATTACAAAATACAAAAGTAGTGTGTAATGAATGCGTGTGCCATTACGAAAAAAAAAAATGTGTAATGGATGCATGTGCCATTACAAATAAAAAAAAGTAATGTGTAATGGATGCATGTACCATTACAAATAAAAAAAGTAATGTGTAATGGATGCGTGTCCCCATTACAGATAAAAAAGTAATGTGTAATGAATGCATGGGCCATTACAAATTTAAAAAAATTGGTGTGTGCTGATGACCACACGGTAGAAGTGAAACTTTTGTCGGAATACTCGTTTCTCAACAAAACATTCTTTTTGGATCATCTATTCTTTTCGGCAAGAAAAGCCAGTACATCAAATCAAACTTAGAATTGGCGAGCGGCATATTACAAATGTAATTTGTAATTCAAAGTTTTCTAATTGCAAATTACAAATATAATTAGTTATTGAAAAATGTCGAATAACAAATAACAAATTTAATTAGTAATTGAAAAATTTTAATTACAAATTAAAAATGTAATTGGTAATTGAAAAAATTTTAATTACAAATTACAAATGTAATTAGTAATTAGAAAAATTCTAATCACAAATGTATGTAGCTGAATGTAATTAGGTTCAAATTGCGCACTAGTTACATTTTATCGATGTAATTAGAGTCAAATTTCACTCTAATTCCATGTAATTAAGAATACATTTTCGACTAATTACATTTTTCAATGTAATAAGAGACAAATTTTACTTTAATTACATGTAATTAGTATCAAATTTCCGACTAATTACATGTAGTTAGAGTGAAATTTGACTCTAATTACATTGATAAAATGTAATTAGTGCGAAATTTAAACCTGAGTACATTTGTAATTTGTAATTAGGAAATTTTAAATTACTAATTACATTTGGGTAATTCCAGGTCAAATCGACCAAGAGTTGGAATCGACTCCTTTCGATTTCTATGAAATTTGGTCAGAAGTTTTCGTTTTTGATGAAACGAAAGTAATGTGTAATGGATGCATGTGCCATTACAAATAAAAAAGTAATGTGCAATGTATGCACGTCCCATTACAAATTACAATTTAAAAAAAAAGTAATTTGCAGTGGAGAATATTACATTACAAATAGAAAAATTGCCGTGCTCGTATTATAAACTTGCCCATTGCTGTCTCATTATTTTATTTCGCTCACTAAGAGTTCATCCACAATTATCACAAATGATCCATAAAGTTAAAAAATAGAAACAAAAAAACAGACAGATCATCGTTAAATATGAAGTACGAAAATGTACTCAAACCCAAAAATTATCCAACTTTATATTGAACTGGCTTTTACACGCTGTTACCCATAATTATAAGCAATCTAATAAAAATTACATCTTACACAAATTACATCAAATAATGTGCATCTTATTTTTTTTTAATCTTATGGATTATTTGTGAAAATTGTGGATGAACTTTTAGTGAGCGAAATAAAATAATGAGACAGCAATGTGCAAGTTTCTAATACGAGCACGGCAATTTTTCTATTTGTAATGGAACACGCATCCATTACACATTACTTTCTTTATTTGTAATGGCACATGCTTCCATTACACATTACTTTTTTATTTGTAATGGGACATGCATCCATTACACATTATTTTTTTTATTTGTAATGGAACAAGCATACATTACACATTACTTTTATATTTGTAATGAAACACGCCCCCATTACACATTACATTTTTTTATTTGTAATGGCACATGCATACATTTCGCATTACTTTTTTTTATTTGTAATGGAAAACTTGTCCAATACACATTGTTTAAAGTAATGGGTAATGCATTACTTTTACATTACTATTTTCCACAACTCTGAAGGTATCGTCATATCAACCGGTGACAAAACGATGATCGGTCGTTTAGCCGGTTTGACGACGAATCTGGAAAAGACAGAAACGCCGATAGCAAAGGAGATCAAGCATTTCGTCCACATCATAACATTCGTCGCTGTGATATGCGGAATCGTATTTTTCGGTCTCTCCTTGATCCTCGAGCCGAGCATCGTCAAGGCATTCACGTATTTGCTCGGTATAATAATCGCCAACGTACCGGAAGTGCTTCTCGTAACGGTAACGACGAGTTTGACGCTGACGGCGAAGAAGATGGCGAGCAAAAATTGTCTGGTGAAGAATCTCGAAGCCGTGGAGACACTTGGCTCAACGTCGACGATATGCTCCGACAAAACGGGAACGTTGACGCAAAATCGCATGACAGTGTCGAATTTATGGTTCGGCAGTGCGAGACATCATTTTCCACCGGATCAATGGTCGCTCGGGGTCGAGAGAGACCTTCTTCTGGAAAAACCGGCTTTCAATGTCATCATGAAAGCAGCGACGCTCTGTCTTCGTGCGGAATTTCGAACGGATTCGGCGGTATTGTTGAGAGTCGAGGATCGCGACGTTATTGGCGATGCTTCGGAGACGGGAATATTGAAATTTTGCGAACACATTCATCCAACGAAGAGATATCGAGCTCAGCATCGCAAAATCGCCGAGATTCCGTTTAATTCGACGACCAAGTATCAGATGTCGATCCACGCAGATCCAAACGGTTTCATGATGTACATGAAAGGTGCACCGGAAGTGATCCTGGATTTTTGTACGACGATCCTTGACATGGACGGCAAAACCCGGGATATGTCACCAGCGGATCTGGCGATGTCACGTCGCGCTTGTACGGAATTGGGTTATCTCGGTGAACGCGTATTGGCTTATTGCGACTTGACACTTCCGACCGCGAATTATCCTCCGGATTATGTCTTCAACGTGGATAGTCCGGAAAAGTACAATTTTCCAGCCCGTGGTTATCGCTTCCTAGGCTTTATAAGCCTCATTGATCCGCCGAGAGCGTCGGTTCCCGATGCCGTTCACAAGTGTCGTCAAGCTGGAATAAAAGTGATAATGGTTACTGGTGATCATCCGGTAACGGCAATGGCGATTGCGAAGAAAGTTGGTATAATAAGCGAAGGTCACGAGACGAGATACGAGAGAGCGATTGCTCTGAATAAATCATTCAGTCAGGTACAGGGTTGCAAATAATGCATTACTTTTTTTTTCAAGAGGAGGCTAAATACCGACACTAACACCTCGAAATTGCCATCCAAACTTGCTCTTATACAAATGGATGGAATTGAATAAAATTTTAACAACATCATCGGAACAATGGCAGGAATGGAGCCTCACTAAAATTTTTTCGAACAACAAAAAATAAATTTACAGATTCATTTACCACCAAGAAACTGTAATTGAAAAACTTAAATTATTAAATTTTGACTGCATTTCGGGTAAAACCAAGAGTGAGGCTCCATGAAAAACGCCACGATACAAATATCGAGACGTTTTCGACATTATTTTATCAAAATGACACGCCGTAAGTTTGGATGGCGCATCAAGAGATAAATATCGATAAATTGTAGTTTTATTGAAAAACGAAATGGCGAAATGTAGTTCACAGACGTGCGACTGAGGGCAGCACCATGGATTCTGACGAGTAACCTCTATAATATTTAGGGGGCTCGAATGAGTTCGTTGGAATTAGCTGTAACACATTTTAGCCTCTCAATTGACAATTAATTGTTAATTAATTTATCCCCCTCTTAATTGTCAAAATGTAATTAATATTCATCCACCCTTGTCGGAGAAAGACTGGACGACGATGATACGTCGATAATGTAGGGATTGAATAAAAATGGTATTAAGCCTCCTCTTAATGTTATTGGTTAGTGGAAATTATTTTCATTAACCATTAACATTTGACGGTTAATGGAAATTATTTCCATTAGCCAATAAATTTCAATGGTTAATGGTTAGTGGTTAATGATTAATGCATTACGTTTTCGTTAAAAATTTTGCAACCCTCGTCAGGTACCGGATGACGATACACAAGCAATAATCGTAACCGGTGCGGAAATTCGTACGATGGACAATGACGAGCTCGATGATATTATACGCAGCTACGAAGAAATAGTATTCGCTCGTACATCGCCGCAACAGAAGTTACTCATAGTCGAGAGTTGTCAGCGTTTGGGTGAAATAGTCGCGGTGACCGGTGACGGCGTCAACGATTCACCCGCATTGAGAAAAGCGGACATTGGGGTTGCGATGGGAATCGCTGGTTCGGACGTTGCGAAGAATGCCGCAGACATGATACTGATGGATGACAATTTTGCCTCCATCGTCACTGGAATCGAGGAGGGAAGATTGATATTCGATAATCTCAAAAAATCCATCGCCTATACGCTGACCTCGAGCGTACCGGAAATGCTGCCTCTTCTCAGTAGCATCGTACTCTCGATTCCTTTGCCCTTCGTCATCGAGATGGTACTCTGCGTCGACATCGGTACCGATCTACTTCCGGCCATCGCTCTCGCTTACGAGAAACCCGAATCCGACATAATGCTGCGCGCGCCCCGAAATCCACAATATGACAAACTCGTCAACAAACGTCTCATATCCATGACTTACGGACAAATCGGTATGACTCAAGCCTTCGCTGGTTTCTTCACGTACTTCCTCGTACTCGGTTATCACGGTTTTTTGCCCCGTGATCTGTTCGGAATTCGGCAATCTTGGGAAAATCGCGCCCTCAGCGACCTCGAAGACTCTTACGGCCAAACTTGGAACTATCAGAGCCGCATGGATCTTCTCAACGAGGCGCGCACCGGATACTTCATATCCATCGTTATCACCCAAATGATCGATCTCGTGATGTGCAAGACTCGAAGAAACTCCATATTTCAACAGGGAATGGGCAACTGGTTCGTTAATTTTTCATTCGTTTTCGAGGTCGTCCTCACCGGTCTCCTTCTCTATATTCCTGGAACTGAAAAAATTTTGAAAACCATGCCGCTCGATGCTTATTGGTACTGGCCGTGTTTGCCACTCGGTTGCTTTTTGTGGATTTACGACGAACTGAGGAGATTCGCCATCAGACGTTATCCCGGTGGTTTCGTCGAACGCGAAACGTATTATTGAATTGTTCTTCCTCGTCGAAGACACGCGCTGAAAAATTATCCTCGAAAGATTCTGCGTGTTAGCGAGGATCATGGCGAAGAAATAAATGTCACATCGGAGGGAAAATCATGAGGCGAAAGGAAGATTTCAAAAGTTTCCAATGAAAACAAAACGTTTTGGGCTTTTCATTAACCATCGACGTTGATTCGCAGAATTTGAAAATTGTGAAATAGTCAGCGATCGATTATTTACCAATCGATGGGAAAAATTTATGATCGGAGGTAAAAATTTGTGATTTTCCATTGCGTAAGTTTTTATTTTTTTATCACTTACGGCTGATGTGATTGTTCCTAGTATCGGCTCTGGTATTCTGCCAGCTTTTTTCAGTATGAGATCCAGCGATCCGCCATCCATGTACTCCATGCATATACTAATTTCTCCGTCGCTAGAAATGTCACATTACAAATGTAAGCTCGATTCGAATGATTTTTTTGTTTTTCAATTATTCTCACATGTTTATACGAAACAGTGACGATTATAATTCACCTGTGAAATGCTCCGTAGAAGCCAACGATGTGGGCAAAGTTGCACTCGTGAAGTACCTTAAGTTCTCTTATGATTTGCTTCTTGATCGCGGGCTTCACTTCCAAGTGAATCAGCTGTGTGAAAAGTTTCAATTGTAAATCTACAATTTTTGTAATTTGAATAAAAGCCAAGACAAGGGTGTTAAGGAATTTTCAAATCTCAGTATATTTAGTCAAGTTCACAAATTTCCGACCCTCATTAAGAGTTGCTGAAATTATAATGTAAAAATAATGCATTATTTATTTTAGAAAATAATGAAAATTCTATGATAGAAACATTAAGCATTATTTTTGTAATGAAAAATGTGAAACCTAACGATCATTCATTAAATTAATAATGAATAATAATAATAATGAATAAACGTAACATTATTCATTACAACAGTAATGGATAATGCTAAACGCTGCCATTGTCCATTGTGCAAAACCGAAGAATAATGCATTACTTTTAGTAATGCATTACATTGAACGATGCATTACTTTTAGTAATGCATTACATTGAGCAAATCATTACTTTGAGTAACACATTACATCGAGCAGTGCATTATTTCAAATAACGCGTTACATCTATAAATAATGTATTACTTTGAATAATGGTTTAAAGGAATAAAAATAATTTCTGTATGTAGAAAGCGATGTCAATGAAATCTTCCTTTTCGTATGATTTTTTATAATCATAATGCGTAAGAATGATACATCTCAGACTGTATGTGTTATTCCTCCAAATTTTTTACAAGGTAATTCGTTTGTTCAGATTTCCCTCTATGGAAATTCGTTTGTTTAGATTCGTAATTTTTTACTTCGAAAATATAATTCGGTACTTTGCTTTGTTTTTTTTATTTGTTAGATCAGATTTAAACCTACAGCGTCCTTTTCTTTTTTATCTTTGACCGAAAATTGTCAAGAGAATAATAATTCCTGTTCATATACGATTGTTTACTTTTTTTTACTCTCGAATAATTCCATGTATTTTTTTTTAATTTGTGAATCAACCAAAAGAAAAAATCATCTTACACTTGTGCATTTTTTTATTTGTTAGATCAAAGGGAAATGCGCAGCATATATGTATTTTATTCTCTTTCGACTCAAATTTACAATTCTAATTTCAAATTTCAAAACGGAGATTATTAGTTCCGTTGACATTCCGATGTTTACATTTTTGGGTTTTTTTACTTAAAAAAATTTCACAAACCCATACCATCGAGTCCCTGAACCGGTTTCATAAATCCATATTTTCCACTTTCGTAAATAAAAGCAAGATTTTATCGCATTGTCCTATTGGACTACGAATGCATGAAATATTTTTATTCCGAATAATGCATTATTCAAAATATTCAGTATTATAGTAGTGAAAAATTAACGCTACTTTGCAATATCTATTACTTTAATAATGGATAATGGAACATTTTTGCATTACTCATTATTTCAGTGATGAGTAATGTAACTCTTTCCACATTATCCATTACTCCAGCAACGGATAATGTAATGCTTTTCCAAGTACTCATTAATAACGTAATGCATAATGTTTAATTTTTTCATTTTCCAGTACTAATGTAATGCTTAATGGTCTGACATTTGCATTATTAACTAAAAATATAATGCAATATTTTTTTTATCTCATTATTCATTGAATAAATAATGCAAACTGGAAGTTAAGTCCCATAATTAAGTGAAAAAATAATCATTAATGAAATCGATAATGCATTATTAAAATAATACATTTTTTACAACTCTGCTGTCATTCTTCTCGAATTCAGTTTATGATTTCATTCTACAATTATAACTTAAAGTAATGGGCACTAGAAATTTTTCAGATGTTTTTTCAGCTCCCATTTAGACAGATAATTATTTTTTCAGAAGTAAAACTCCTAAATTGAATCATCTGAAATAATCCTCTGAAAATCTGCAATTTTTTGGAAACATTTATGGAGCAAAGTAAGTAGATTTTCTTCTCCCTTGAGATTGCATGTTTTATCTATTGTTTGTTGCAAGAAGTATATTTTACTTTCTTATAGTGGAAGTTTTGTGAGCGTGAAAAATCAAAATTTTCAAACTTTCTGTGGTAAATTATCTAACGTGTAAAGAGTAGAAAAGATAATGTTTTTTTTTTCAAACCCATCTGATAAATTCGTGTGCATATGGATCATTCCATGTCAAATTGACCACTTTTGAACCCTACCCCTTTCCATTTGGCGGCATTTTTTTTTCCTTTTCTACCCCATTAAAAAAAATTTTCAGGAAATTTTCAAATTTTTTTACCCAACCCAAAAGAAAGTTTTTTTTTTTCAAACAGCTATAACTTCTTCAGAAATTGACTAATTGAGACGGTTATTTTACAAATTTTCATCTTTAAATGTACTTTCCGAAAAAAAATACAACAAAATTTTAAGATATTAAAATCTATGAAGTTTTTCTTCGAGAAAAATCATCTTTTTCTCGAAGTTCGCCATTTTTAATTTTTTTTTTTGTTCATTCAAAAAATACTTTAATCGCTTCCGGAAAAAATGCCGCCCAACATGGAGTGAACCGGCATTTCCTTCTATTTTTTCCCTTTTTTGAAAAAAAATCAAATTTTTTTCGAGGATTATCACTTTCAATTTTTTTTTTTCTTCTCAATTTTCCAAACTCTGAGGTCCTTTAGAAGTCCTTCAAAATTTCCAGAGTGGTATTTTGTGAAATAAACCCAGTTGGCAATTTTTTTTTTTTTCCAATCGATAAAAAAAGGAAGGAAATGTTGGACTACCCCATGTTGGGCGGCATTTTTCCGGAATTGATCAAAGTGTTTTTTGAGTGCAAAAAAAATTTAAAAATTGTGAACTTCAAGAAAAAGATGATTTTCATCAAAAAAGTGAAAAATTTCATAGATTTTGATATCTTAAAATTTGTTTGTATTTTTTTTCGGAAAGTACATTTAAAGACGAAAATTTAGAAAAAATAGTCCCCATTAGTAAAATTTTGAAGAAGTTATAGCTACTTGAAAAAAAAAAAGTATTTTTTTGGGGTGGGTAAAAAAATTTGAAAATTTCCTAAAAAATGTTTTTAATGGGGTAGAAGAGCAAAAAAGAATTTCAGCCAAATCGAAAGGGGTCGATTTTAAAAGTGGTCGATTTGACATGGAATGCCCTGTATACCATATGTATCCAAAAGCAAAAAATAAAATTCAATTATTCATTAATTTATTTATATATTTTATCAATTTGATCAACTTTAAGGCCCGTCAACACTCTAAAAATTATTCTTAAAACAAATCGTAAAAAAATTACCTTTCTCGCCATAATGAGACCGTACTTTTTGTGTCTAACTTTCATGACGACGCCGCCATTGCCAGCTCCGAGTTCGCCCAATTTTTCAAAATCTTCGTCGCTCAATTCTCCGACCTTTTCCTTTTGTCCTAAAAAGCTCTCCAGTCTTTTGCGCTGTTCCTCGTCCATTTCCAATTCCTCGAGTCTCTCTTGTATCGCGTCTATGCTCATTTTTCCCATGACTCTGCTTCGAATGAAAAATAAGTTTCAATGATGCATTGTATGAAAAAATGAAAATGGGGAGCGGGAAATTGAATGTTGAACACCGGGACTTACTCCGGTATTACGGGAGGTTCTGCGTAAGTAGCGTGAGGCTGAACAGGAGGCGAAGGCGATACAGCCGGTACCGGCTCTATCGAGCCGGGCGGCAGTGTCAGATTTAATTTGTTCTTCGACATTACAAAACCGTTAATATTTTCCCAATTGAACGTAAATTCACAGAATTTGATCCCTTATGAATCTGTTACCCGGTTCCTTTTTCTCGACGTTCTACTTTCGTCTTTTGTCACGTTTATGCGTGAAAAAATTTTGCGAAAACTTTCAAAACAATTGAGCGAGTTATTCGAATTCAGTCTTTAGTGTCATAACGTTTCGCGAATGGAATATCACAGAATAACGAAAGAAAAACCTTGCTGAAGAGGAGCAAAAAAAAAATTTTCTCACGATACGCTTTGAGTGATCTGTCAGATGAGAATTGAAGTTTTTCGCGACGATCAACGTTGCGCGTCTTTTGATGGAGAATCCTTTTTTTCTCCCTGTTAAAACAGCGAATGACACTTCTTTTGCGAATTGAATCGTTCGAGAGCACTGCGTTTCTTTTTTCTATTTGTTTTTTTGTGTTTTGAAAGAAAAAAACGCTCACTGACACAAAGTGGGCGATGGAAGTTTTTGAGGTTAAGCGTTGAACTTCGTTCCGGGGACAAGGAAATTTTTTAAAACGCGAACGCCAACGACCACCAACGGACACAATCGCGTATCCCGAGGGATAATCGTTATTTTTTTTCACACTTTTTTGGTAAAAGTACGCGACATTCGGTGTTAAAATTTCACGGGATGAAGAAAAGGATACGAAAAGAGAGGAATGGGTGTGTATATGTGTGTGTGTGTGTGTCGCGTATTTTCTGCAATTTTTTTTTAACATAGGGAATAGACGTTAGGTGCCATCTATGTCCGCCAGTTCGAAACAGTGATCTTCCTCGAATTTTACCAACAGTTTTTTTCGATTCAAACGAAATACACTCGATACATCGCTTCTATTTTGTCTATTATTTTGATGTATTTTCTTTTACATAACGGAAAGACATACTCAAAAAAGTTTTTTATAAGCAAATTTGAAATTGCACCATGAACGATTTTGTTATTTGAACGATTCGAAACTGTAAAATTGATTTATACAATTATAAACTACTCCGATTGTAATTTATCGTACTTTTTATTTAGTCTATAATCATGTAATTATGAATATGTGAACGATGAACTATGAATATGAAAATGTAAACGATACAATAACTAAATGCAAACATTTAGCATTGTTTCCCGCGGAGGCGTCGAACCACATTCAAATTTAAGAAATAACACTTCCCGCCATCTATTGAACAACGCTAAAATCTGTTTTCTAAACCACGGTCGAAAAACTAACTCAGTCGGTAACAAAACACAGGTTGTTGCGCGCTCTGTAACAGGAAGTGAAAGTGCGCATGCGCACGATTCTCTGACGTCTTTTCCTATAACATCGCTTGGCGAAGAGGTACGGTTAACATTTCAACTTCTCGAAAATCCGTTCGAATCGTCGTGTAAAATGATCAATAACGTGTGATCCGTGCTAAAGAATTGAACGTGCTTTTCGTTTATCCATTAATTTCAACAAAAGTTCTCGAACAAACAGCAAAATATACGATCTATTCCGTTTCAAAGATGCATGGCAGCGCGCCCCTCCTCCCCCCCCCTTCCTGTTTTTCAATCGTTCCATCGTGCTGTTGAACGCGAGTTTTTCTCCGATTTTACATAAAATAGTGAATTTTGTTGTGCTTGCAGGAATACGCGATGGGTCGTTACTCTCATCAACCGGCAAACACCTCCAAATCGTGCAAAGCACGCGGATCGAATCTTCGTGTCCATTTCAAGGTAAACAAACCTATTTTTCTACCCGGAGTTCCGACATAACCTATAAATACAACGCTAAAACTCGTGTTGCGCCGTTCATCGCACTCATTATCGGACAAAACTCTTTCACTGTAAAAAATTTGTGTTCAAACGTCATGAAGAAATTTGAAGTCTTTATGCATATACAGTATATTAAATTTCATGTACAATATATTAAGTTTCATACACATGTGTGCAATTTTCAGAGTTTATTCTCTTCATTTTAATATATAAATATTGAATTTTAGATAAAATTGTTAATTTTCCAATCCATGTCTATTGATTTCGATTTCGTATACTTGTTATTGAAATTTAATATACAAATGAATATGAAATTTCAATAACAAGTATATTAAATTTAATAACATTTTTTGCACTGTGTATTTTCTCTTCTTTGACGTTCTCAATGTCGAGGAATCGCGAAATGATCACTCCAATATTGAAATTTGAAAGAAAACCGTTACGCTTGTAACACGCGCGATTTCTCTGTGCTCCTGCGCAGATTTTCACAATGTATTTTGTAACAGAACACTCATGAAACGGCGCGAGCGATCAAGAACATGGCCCTGCGCAGGGCGCAAAAATACCTGAAAAGCGTCATCGAGCACAAGGAGTGCGTACCGTTTCGCAGATTCAACGGCGGCGTCGGCAGATGCGCTCAGGCCAAACAGTTTGGTACTACGCAGGGACGTTGGCCCAAAAAGTCGGCCGAATTTTTGCTTCAGCTTCTTAGAAACGCAGAGAGTAACGCAGATTACAAGGGACTCGACGTAGATCGCCTCGTCATTGATCATATCCAGGTTAATCACGCTCCCTGCCTTCGCAGAAGAACTTACAGAGCGCACGGTCGCATAAATCGTAAGTAGCAATAACTTATTGATAAAAAAAGAATAGCAAAAGAATGTGAAAAATTGTGTCCAAAAGTCCTGAAGTTTAATGATATTATAAATATTCCTGAATTGATTTCCTTTTTGGAATATCCATTGTTTTGTCCATGAAATATTCTCAACTTTTATGTGTCCTAGCAACATCAGGGAAATTTTTTATACTCAAAATGGTTTTGGAATATCTGTGATTTCCATTTAAGAGGAGGCTAAATACAGACACTAACACCTCGAAATTGCCATCCTAACTTGCTCTTATACAAATGGATGGAATTGAATAAAATTTTAACAACATCATCGGAACAATGGCAGGAATGGAGCCTCACTAAAATTTTTTCGAACAAAAAATAAATTTACAGATTCATTTACCACCAAGAAACTGTAGGTGAAAAACTTAAATTATTAAATTTTGACTGCATTTCGGGTAAAACCAAGAGTGAGGCTCCATGAAAAACGCCACGATACAAATATCGAGACGTTTTCGACATTATTTTATCAAAATGACACGCCGTAAGTTTGGATGGCGCATCAAGAGATAAATATCGATAAATTGTAGTTTTATTGAAAAACGAAATGGCGAAATGTAGTTCACAGACGTGCGAGTGAGGGCAGCACCATGGATTCTGACGAGTAATCTCTATAATATTTAGGGGGCTCGAATGAGTTCGTTGGCATTAGCTGTAATACATTTTAGCCTCTCAATTGACAATTAATTGTTAATTAATTTATCCCCCTCTTAATTGTCAAAACGTAATTAATTTTCATCCACGGTTGTCGGAGAAAGACTGGACGACGTTGATACGTCGATAATGTAGGGATTGAATAAAAATGGTAATAAGCCTCTTAATCTCAATTGAAGAAATATTTTACTTTTATTACTCTATCAAATTTTCTGGGTAATTTACTCAAAGATGTGTTTTGACAAAAAAAGATATTCTTGCCTTCCTTTATTTTGATAATAATTTTTTGGTTTCGTTATTTTCCAGCTTACATGAGCTCGCCGTGTCACATTGAGGTAATACTGACGGAAAAGGAGGAGGTTGTTGCCAAGGCCGCCGAGGAGGAGCCTAAGAAAAAGCTGAGCAAGAAGAAGCTTGCTCGTCAGAAGGAAAAGATGATGAGAGAATAAGTTTTGACACAAACGCAAGCGATAACTGAAAGACGGTCAGCCTATTAAAAAAAAAAAAAAAAATCAATAATGACTACAATCTTCTCTTACCATCGACGTTTATCCCGTCCTGGTATTCCATTCGGATCGTATAATAAGAATTGAGATTAATCCATTCCAATGACTTTACAGAATCCTAATTTTTTTCGCGTCTTTGTAATTGAGTTCTTTTTTTTCTAATGTAATTTCTTTTAAGTGTACCAAAAGCAATCTAACTTTTACAAATCCGTTGGTTACAAGCATAGTTGAAATTGAGTATCAGTAAGAAATCAAGAGGTAGGCAATTTTGAAATTTTCTAAGAATGCTCCGAAACATTTACATTTTTTACAGAAGTAAATCAGGGAACAAAGACTGTCGCCATTAAATTTGGAAAAAATTTGTTCGAGGGTTCGGTTTTTATAAAATCAGAAAAATTTTCAAAGTCAATTCAAACAAAGTCTGGCTACTCAAATAACATAGCTTTCTTTTCAACATTAAGGGGCCATACCAGTGTGACCGCTCTGAATTTGGGTGATTTTCGGAAATTTTTTGCAATAAAAGTACTCGATGAAATCTTTTGGAAAATGGAGAATATATTTGGCCATATTCGACGCGTGTTTCATAATTTCCAGTACGCTGAACTAGGATTTTCGAAAAATATAAAAAACTAACAAAATGGCGTAGTTATGAAAAAACAAGTCTGTTTTCTTGCTTAAAAATGGTCGTATTTTCAATGCCAAATCGTCAATTTCCATCCAATAAAAAATATCCCAGTTCATCGTACAGTAAATGTATTCAAGAGTACTCAGTTCAAATTTCAAGTCAATCGGATAATTGCTCTTTGAGTTACAATGTCAGCAAATTTGAAAAATGTCATTTTGAGAAAAACGCGTTTCAAGATTTAACTATCGATTTCATACCTGCGAGCGGTCGCTCTTTAAAGAGTTGCCATTCGGAGAGATACGGCCTTGAAATTTTCATAGAATATTCTTGAAACTATAAACTGTCCAATAAGGCAAAAAAAATGATTTTTCGAAAATTTTACACTGGTATGGCCCCTTAATGAACGTAACTTCTTTTAACACATTCAATAGCCAGTATTTACATTAGGGTGGGCCGCAAATCCGCTTTTTTTGAAAATCTTTTAGCAATACCGAAAATATTGTTCATTATGCTACAAAAAAAATCTTTGTGAAGAGAAAAAATTCTGAGTCAACATCCTAGGTTCGCCCAAGTTCTTTAAAGTTTAAAGTGTTGAAAAAAAAAATGTCGGCTTATTTTTATTGGAAACTTATTTCTCTACAAAAAAGGTCCTCATGTAAAATCATGTAGGATCGATAGTTTCTAAGATAATTGCTGTTTTAGAGAAAAATTTGTCACTTTCCTCTATATTTATACTTTTTATGGGTAAACAAATATTCGATAAACTTCTTATTTTATAGGAAATTCAATTCTCTACAAAAAAAGGTCCTTGAATGAATTTATGTAGGATTGATGGTTTTTAAAATAATTGCAATTTAGTAAAAAAATCTCCATTTTTCTCTATATTTATATTTTTTATGGTTGAAAAATAATTGATATACTCCAAATTTCATAGAAAATAGCGAGAATTTGTAAACTATTTAAACATCAAAGAAAATAGGCTTGTAGTTGGTATAATAAAACTACATTAAATTGAAAAAAAACTTGTTCTTAATGATGAAAAAAATGATGAAACTGATTTTAAAAATAGTTAAAATAGTCAAAGTTTCCTTGCAAATAAAAAAAAAATTAAACGTATCCCTTTTGATAAAAACGCTTTTCTGCTTGTATTGAAAAAAAATTGTTTTTAATTATGAACAAAATAGAAGGAAAAATCTGCTCACGATTAAACTAGCTTTAAAAATGGTCGAAATAGTCAAAGTTTCATAGCAAATTTTTTGAAAAAAAATTAAAAGTGTCCTACCTTTTGAAATCAACGCTTTTTTACTGATACTGAAACAAGGCTATTTTTAATTATGAATAAAATAGAAGGGAAAATATCCCCATGATGAAACTAGTCTCAAAAATAGTTAATATAGTCAAAGTTCCCTAGCAAATTTTATGAAAAAATAAAAAGTGTTCGACTTTTTGAAATTGACAATTTTTTGCTTTAAGCGGTAAATAGACATGGAAGATGAATATCCTTAAATTTGTAATATTTTTTATCAAAAAGTGCACTCAAAAACGAACATTAAAAAAAAAGCTTGATTTGGTCCATTTTTCGCAAAGTTGAAAGCATTTGAAGAAAAAATCATCGAATTAAAAAAAAAAAATCATATCTTGTAAATGCATGGGTAAAAAAATTTGAAAAAAATCATGTAAAGTTCCATAAATAGGCACATTGATAGAAAAAAGTTTGAGCCAAATAAAAAAATACAACATGTAAAAGTGGTTGAGTTGAGCTGCAATACCTCATAAATGTAGAGGAAAATGACAAATTTTTCACTAAAACAGCAATTATCTTAGAAACTATCGATCCTACATGATTTTATATAAGGACCTTTTTTTGTAGAGAATTAAATTTCGAATAAAAATCCGAGTTTTTTTTCAACACTTTGAACTTTAACGAACTTGAGCGAACCTAGGATGTTGACTCGAATTTTTTTCCCTTCACACAGATTTTTCTTGCAGCATAATGAACAATATTTTCGATATTGCTAAAAGAATTTCAAAAACAGCGGATTTTCGGCCCACCCTAATATACATGTTAAGCAGGAGTAAAGGAAGATAGATATTTCAAGAGAACAAAATTACTTTCTAAGACATTTTTAATTCAAAAAATAATAACAAGGTTCTTTTATTCAAATCGATCAATACTCACGTATTGATCGATAACTCAATACGGTAAAAAGATTTCGTACGTTTTACAGTGGTTCAGTAATTGAAAATCATTTCGATTTTGGTGTTAGAAATCGAACAGGCCTAACGTAAGTTCTTTCACACTTTTTTTAAAAACGACTTAATTCAAAGGCGAAAAAATCGTTTCGGCCGATTCACTTTAGAGCTTATTTCTTAATCCTTGAACTCATAATTTTTTATTTACTTTCAACGCCTTAATTATATGCAAATTTATTTGTTGTTTAATGAGGAAGAGAAACGCATGATAAAATCTGAAAAAATACGTATGTGATAAATATTGATTGCATTTTACTCAGTGAAAAATCTATTTAGAGACCGAAAAATTCAAAGACGTATGCAGACAAGTCTTGAGGTAATTAACGAACTTTCCAACGATAACGGTGAATAAACTATTGCGAAATTGACCGTAAACATCAAACGTCGAAAATCGATTAGTAACAATTTTCTCTTAACTATTGAAATTAAGTAACTAGTCTTCTTTAGAAGGCCAAAAAAAGCAAATCTTTAAGGTTTTTTTTTCTCAGCTCCTTTATCAGATATGGCTACAAAACTGTTACAACATTGTTTCATGATTCGAAAGTAGAAACAAAAAAATTCATTTTTTATTTCGATTCTTTTAATAATCTATAGAAGGCGCCAAAGTCTACTCGAAAAAATAAAAAAGCATTTTAAAGAGAAAGGTTTCTTACACATTGATTTACCACCGTTAATGAAAAATAGATTTAAAAAAAATAAAAAAACTGCCGGATGTTCGAAATAAATTGCGAAAAATTCAATTTTTCATTTTCATTTCAAACATCCATTATTTTAAAAATCGTATTTTCATTAACGGTGTGAGAAACCTTCCCCTTTAAAATGCCTTTTCATTTTTTTTGCTTCGGACTTGCCAGTCCTGAGATTAACCGTTGGCCATGGGACATTTTTTATTTTATCGCCTTCTATAAATTATTCAACAAATCAAAATGAAGAATAATTTTTTTTTGTGTATTTTCGAAGGATAAAACAATGTTGTAAAAACAGTTTTATAGCCATATCTGATAAAAGAAGCTGAGAAAAAAAAATCTTAAAAATTTGCTTTTTTTTGGCCTTCTAAAGTAGACCAGAACCTTCAACTCGAAGAAAGGAATTGTGAACAGGTTGAATGTTTTTCTATCGCCATACTAATGGCTTGGATCTATGGCTAACATTAGTCGATAAACTTTTGGAATTAATTAATAATACGCGAGAATAGAAACTGAAGTGAGGGGGGAAAATACAAAAACAACGGAGATACAAAGTTTGTACAACTATTAAAAGTTGAGCACTTGGACGTATATTTTGTCGTCTCCTACTCAGCGATTAATCGTTTTTCACGTCTTTCTTTTTTAAACTTTAATATTATTTCTCTAATATTGACTTTTTTCTCAAATGCTGCTCCTATTTTTTGACGACAAAAAATTTATCTATCTTGGGATGGAAATACACACGCAAATATGAGTATATATATATGTATATACATGTATATGTATATATATATATATGTATATAATATGGTCAACAAATTCTCGCTCGCAATTCGCAGCAGCACGTTTTTCTGTCGTTATTGAAAATTGAAATGGAATACAATCGTATACTTATATCTCCTATACATATTTACTTAAACAATATGTTTCTCTTATTTTCTCTTTTTTTCACTCTTTTTCTATCTACGTGTATGTATATTTTTTTCGCGTTCTCGTGAGCTTTGCGCACTCCGTCGTTCCATTTCGTCGATTCTTTTTTTTTTTTTTTGGAAATGCTTTAGACTTTGATACAAACAAACAAAAAATGCATTATGACTATACAATATGGATTATCAGGTAGAGCCGTTGTTTTGGTGGTGTCAAGAAAGTGGCTCGCGCGTTGTGTTTGGTAAGAATAAGCACAGCAAACCTCCTCCTAGAATAAGATATAAAAAACATTATTTTCTAATTTCTAAAAAAAAAATTAAATGTCATTAGTACCGTTAAAAAAAAAATCCACAAAAACTTTTTAATGAAAAATTTAAACCTGTGCGTTTAAGTATTCGCACGAAAATATATTCATGTGATATGGATGGGTCATTCCATGTCAAATCGACCAAGACTTGGAATTGACCCCTCTCAATTTCGTTGAAATTTGGTCAGAAGCATTCGTTTTGAATAAAATGAAGTTTTACCAAAGGAAAAAAATTAAATTTTTTTTTTCAAAAGTTATTCAAAACATAAAATTTTACAACTTTTCAAATCTTTCAAGTTCATTTTTCAAATATCTCGAAAACTATTATAGTTACGAAAAATCGTTCTGAATTCGTTTGGAAGAGTATACTTGGGGCTACGAAAAAAAAATATTACGAAAAAAAAATTGAAAAATGATGAATTTGGAAAATTTTTAATTTTCAAAAATCTTGAAAATTCAAGTTCCATATTTTATTTTTGGTTTATTTTTTTTTATATAATACCTTGTACTGATCTTAAAAGATCCTGAAATTTTTAGAGAGGTGTTTTTTTTCCTTTCAAAAATATAAATGTTTGAATTTTTAAAAATCGTGCAAATCTACGGTCAACATTAAATTTTTCATCAAAGATTAATGTAAATTTTTTTCACTAACCATTAAATGTTAATGGTTAATGGAAATAATTTACATTAATAATTAACATTTAATGGTTAATGGAAATAATTTACATTAATCATTAACATTTAATGGTTAATGGAAAGAATTTACATTAATCATTAACATTTAATGGTTAATGGAAAGAATTTACATTAACCATTAATATTTAATGGTTAATGGAAATAATTTACATTAACCATTAACATTTAATGGTTAATGAAAATATTTTTCGATAACCATTAAGATTTATTGGTTAATGGAAATAATTTATATTAACCATGAACATTTAATGGTTAATGGAAATAATTTACATTAACCATTAATATTTAATGGTTAATGAAAATAATTTACGATAACCATTAACATTTTTTGGTTAATGGAAATAATTTACATTAACCATTAATATTTAATGGTTAATGGAAATAATTTACATTAACCATTAATATTTAATGGTTAATGGAAATAATTTACGATAACCATTAACATTTAATGGTTAATGAAAATAATTTGCATTGACCATTAACATTTAATGGTTAATGGAAATAATTTACATTAATCATCAACATTTAATGGTCAATGGAAATAATTTACATTAACCATTAATATTTAATGGTTAATGGTAATAAATTCCATTATCCATTAACATTTAATGGTTAGTGAAAATAATTTACATTAACCATTAACACTTAATGGTTAATGGAAATAACTTACATTAACCATTAATATTTAATGGTTAATGGAAATAAATTCCATTATCCATTAACATTTAATGGTTAGTAAAAATAAGAGTTAATGGTTATTGAAAGTGTAAATGCATTTAAAAAAGTAATGCATTATTTGCAACCCTGAATTTTAGCTGTGAAAAAAAAAAACCACAATCAGCGAAGAGAGACTGACCAATGAGAAGAGCGGCGACGATGAAAGTTGGCGCTGGACAATATACGTCCAACAGCTGAGCTATGACCAGATTACCGATAATACCGCCGAGACGCGCGGCAACCATCGATATGGCGATACCGGTTGCTCGTAGATTCGTCGGGAATACCTCTGTTATGAGACAATCGAGGGCCGCATTACCGCAACTTATAACGCCGCTGAATGTCGCCGATACAATGAGATTCTGGGTCTTGTTGTACACGAAGTAGAGACCAACGGCGCATGCACCCGACGACAGAGTACTGAATACTGTGTAAAAAAAAAAAACATTAAAATCCGTGAATATTTACATACTTGAACATTAAAACGTTCAGCTGAAAAAAAAATCAAGAAAAGTATTATTTTGAGGGACTTCGAGGGATTTTGAATAGCAAGTTGATCATTTCGAAAAATCGATTTTCTTTACGTTTTTTAAATACATATTCGCAAATTTTAAACGCGTTTTTTTACAAAACAATGTTTTTTCGTAATTTGGACAAATCTGCAAAACTGGAGAAACGATTTTGGTCAAACTTGAAACTGCATATTCCACACATTTATAATTGCTGTTGGATCTGTAATTGAGTACAAATTTTAATATTTACTGTTTTTCGTTGCAAAAACACTTTTTTCAAAAAATTAGTTAATCATTCTTTCCAATTATTAATTATTCGAATAATTAGGATAATTAATTCTTCTAATTACTAATGTTTCGAACAATTAGTTAATTATTCTTTGCAATTATTAATTATTTAATAATGCATATTTATGCTTGTAAATTTGTTTAGTCAAGTTAAGCAGGAACCCTGATAGCCAGTGTTGTACTATAAAAACTTTGTCATCTGTAGCTTGGAATCAATTTGACGCCAAGTTTGCGGTAAGTTTTTGGTGAGGAACATTTCGACGGCAGTATGGAAGAACGTGCTATCTCAAATTGTGCTAGAAGAACGTGCTATCTCAAATTGTGCTAGAAAACTGTGCTATCTCAAATTGTGCTAGAAGAACGTGCTATCTCAAATTGTGGTAGAAGAACGTGCTATCTCAAATTATGAGAGAAGGTGGTATCTCCAATTGATCACATTTGGAGATACCACCTTCTTCTCTCATAATTTGAGATAGCACGTTCTTCTACCACAATTTGAGATAGCACGTTCTTCTAGCACAATTTGAGATAGCACGTTTTTCTAGCACAATTTGAGATAGCACGTTCTTCTAGCACAATTTGAGATAGCACGTTTTTCTAGCACAATTTGAGATAGCACGTTCTTCTAGCACAATTTGAGATAGCACGTTCTTCCATACTGCCGTCGATTTGGATACAAGTTGATTGAAATCTACGGCCGGTAATTGAATACAAGTTGTAGACAAACTTGTACACAAAATATACTCCAACTTTTGTTCAAGTTCACTCCAATAACAGCTACAATTATTTGTAGTCAAGTTGTACTTAAATTGTGAAGGAATTGATATTTAATTAGTAATTTATATATTTAAATTATTAATTATTCAAATAATTGGTAATTGAGATAGTTCAATTACTAATTACTTGAATAATTAGTAATTTAGATATATACATTACTAATTATTCAAATAATCAATAATTGACATAATTCAATTATAAATTATTCTAATCATCAGTAATTAAAATAATTCAATTACTAAATAATTTAATGTTAAGTATTTCAAAGAATACTATTGCTAATTTTTGTAATAATGAATAATTCAACGAATACACATATTGAATATCCAAATAATTCGTAGTATTGGTCTTTGAATTACTGATTATCGAAATACCTAAAAAAATAATGAATGATAACATTGATTTTGTAAATAACAATTAATTAAAAATCTAAATTTTTTTTTGCCGATCACTGATTGAAAGTTATGATGGTTCAGGTTGAGTCGAGATTGGATTTTGGATGAATTTAATTAACTCGAGAGTTGCCGAAATTATAATATAAAAATAATGCATTATTTATTTTAGAAATAATGAAAATTCTATGATAGAAACATTAAGCATTATTTTTGTAAAGAAAAATGTTAAACCTAACGATTATGCATTAAATTAACAATGAATAATGCAAAAAATGTAACATTATTCATTACAACAGTAATGGATAATCTAAACGCTGCCATTGTCCATTATTACAGTAATGGGTAATTCAAAGTAGAAACAAATTTTCATTACTATAGTAATGAATGGTACAAAACCGAAGAATAATGCATTACTTTGAGTAATGCATAACATTGAGCAATGCATTACTTTTAGTAATGCATTACATTGAGCAATTCATTACTTTGAGTAACACATTACATCGAGCAGTGCATTACTTCAAATAACGCGTTACATCTATAAATAATGTATTACTTTGAGTAATGGTTTAAAGGAATAAAAATAATTTCTGTATGTAGAAAGCAATGTCAATGAAATCTTCCTTTTCGTATGATTTTTTATAATCATGCGTAAGAATGATACATCTCAGACTGTATGTGTTATTCCCTCAAATTTTTTACAGGGTAATTCGTTTGTTTAGATTTCCCTCTATGGAAATTCGTTTGTGTACATTCCTAATTTTTTACTTCGAAAATATAATTCGGTACTTTGTTTTGTTTTTTTTATTTGTTAGATCAGATTTAAACCTACAGTATCTTTTTCTTTTTTATCTTTGACCGGAAATTGTCAAGAGAATAATAATTCCTGTTCATATACGACTGTTTACTTTTTTTTACTCTCGAATAATTCCATTTATTTTTTTATTATTTTCCACGTTCGTCAATAAAAGGAAGATTTTATCGCATTCTCCTATTGGACTACGAATGCATAATACTACATTACATCACGAGGACGTAAAAATATTTTCTGACTCGCCTTCGGCTCGTCCTGCAAACTCACATTCGTCAGAAAATGTTTTTACGTCCTCGTGATGTACGATATTTTACATCACGAGCTGCAATATGGACGTTTTCACGTTCGCTTGCGGACGTAAAAGCGTCCATTATTGTACTGAGTGATATAATAGTATATTACGATACTAGTGCGATGAAACTTTTACTGACGAGTGTGAGTTTGCAGCATGAGCCGAAGGTGAATGTTGCAATCACACGAGTTGAGGAAAAGTTTCTCGCACGAATATCGTACGAAATTTTATTGTACGAGTGCGCAAAGTGGCACTTTGCGCACGGAGTGCAATAAAATATTTTTATTCCGAATAAAGCACTATTCAAAATATTCAGTATTATAGTAATGCAAAATTAACGCTACTTTGCAATATCTATTACTTTGATAATGGATGATGGAACATTTTTGCATTACTCATTATTTCAGTAACGAGTAATGCAACTCTTTCCAGATTATCCATTACCTCAGCAACGGATAATGTAATGCTTTTCCATGTACTCGTTTATAACGTAATGCATAATGTTTCATTTTTTTCATTTTCCAGTACTAATGTAATGTTTAATGGTCTGACATTCGCATTATAAACTAAAAGTATAATGCAATATTTTTTTTATCACATTATTCGTTGAATGAATAATGTATGATGGAAGTTAAGTCCCATTATTAAGTGAAAAAATAATCATTAATGAAATCGATAATGCATTATTAAAATAATGCATTTTTTTGCAAATCTGATTAACTCACCGAGGAAAAATTTGCGACCAAGACGATCCATACCGAGGACAGCGAGTATATTCGCTGGAATGGCGGACGCGACCGTTATCAGTGACTCCATGAAGACATTCGATTCGATGTCGTTTGTACATTCGCGTTCGATACTGTGAGAACCGTTGTTGACAACGTAATCGGTGACTTGACATATCGAGGCAGCCTGATTCGGATGATCGCGATTGTACTCGTCAAAACGATTGAATAATTCCGGAAACCACATCATAAGACCATAGTAACCGATGTGAAACGTGAAATTTATTATAATTGATATAACGGTGAAGCGTAAAATCGGCGAGACAAATAGCTGTTTACTATTGTCAATAATGTCACCGAGCATCATCTTGTACTTGTTTTTCTCCGGTGCACCGGCTTTTACCGGTTCCGGTTCACGATAAAGATCATCAAGGATCAATTCCTTTACCTGCAAAAAGAAAAATAAAAAATAAAATAATTAATTTGTCACATTGCAATGTTTAAAAAAATTTTTTTTTTCAAAGTTGAAATTTCATGAAGTTTGGTCTTTGATAAATTATGAACCGAAAAATATTGATCACTGTCTGAAGAGAGAAAAAAATCGCACAAGTTAAGCCTTTTTTCAATTTCTCAATTTAATGGATCTAATCGGTCGATTTTTATTCCAAATTCAATAGCGAAAAAATATCATTCCCCCATTGTTTAAAAACTTTCGACGTGATATCTCGAAAAGTACATGAATAAGATCATTCGAGTAATTTGCGGGTAAACAGAAAAGAATTGAAAAAAGTGCGTCAATTTTTCGACGATTGAAACCATTTTTGACGTTTTAAAAATTGATGTTTGACGATTCTATTGAAAAATTCACTTTGAGGTAAATTTTGAGATCATATTTCTCGACCTTTTGGAATATGTTTGATGCATAAGGGGCATTCCATGTCAAATCAACCACTTTTAAACCCGACCCCTTTCGATTTGGCTGAAATTTTGTTTTCCTTTTCTACCTCGTTAAAAACATTTTTCAGGAAATTTTGAAATTTTTTTTCCCGGAACCCAAAAGAGAAGGCCTTTTTTTAAAATGGCTATAACTTCTTCTAAAATGTACTAAATGGGACGTTTTTTTCAAAATTTTCGTTTTTAAATGCACTTTTTGAAAAAAAATACAATAAAATTTTTATATATCTATGAAATTTTTCACTTTTTCAAGAAAAGTCATCTTTTTATCGAAGTTCGTCATTTTTAATTTTTTTTTTTCACTCAAAACATACTTTGATCAATTCCGGAAAAAATACCGCCCAACCTGGAGAGGGTCGACATTTCCTTCTATTTTTATTATCGATTGAAAACAAAAAATTCTCAATTGGCCTTATTTCACAAAACACCACTCTGGAATTTTTTGAGGATTTATAAAGGAACTGGGAGTTTGAAAAATTGAGAAGAAAAAAAATTAAAAGTGGTAATCTTCGAAAAAAAATGTATTAAAAAAAAAAGTGAAGAAAAATAGCCAGAAAAGTCGCCCCACTCCAGGTTGGGCGGCATTTTTTCCGGAATTGATCAAAGTATTTTTGTAGTGAAAAAAAAAATGGCAAACTTCGATCAAAAGATGATTTTTCTCGAAAAAGTGAAAAATTTCATAGATTTTAATATCTTAAATTTTTGTTGTATTTTTTTTCGAAAAATACATTTAAACGCGAAAATTTTGAAAAAAAAAACGTTCCAATTAGGCAATTTCTGAAGAAGTTATAGCCATTAAAAAAAAACCTTTTCTTTTGGGTGGGGTAAAAAAATTTGAAAATTTCCTGAAAAATGTTTTTAATGGGGTAGAAAAGGAAAACAGGTCGTGTTCAAAAGTGGTCGATTTGACATGGAATTACCCATAAGCATTGAAATATTTGTTTTGAAAAAATGTTAACAAAAACAAAGCTTCTTTTGTGAACAAACGGAATTTTCTAAATTCTAATTCGTAAAACAGAAGAGAAATTTGTCAAAATTTGGTAAAATTTCATGAAATTGTCAGTGAACGATTTGATTATTTTTTCAAAAACTCACCGTGTAGGTGTCACGTGGTTTGCCAGTATTAATGGCGTAAATGCCGCGGAAGATATTGAGAGCTTCCTCATGACGACCGCGTGACAAAAGATATTTTGGGGATTCGGGAAGCAGCAGTAGCAGCCCCGCGACGATGAAGGAGGGAATAGCGCAGATCAGCAGGAAAATTCGCCAAGAATTGTACGTGAATGCCACACTCGTAATACCTATTTTCCATGGGATGATCAACCATGCCAATCCTGTTTGAAGAAGAAAATGAAGAAAATTAACAAAAATCGATTTGACGATAATTTTGAAAACTGAATTGAGTGGAAAATTTGAGAATATTGAAGAAAATTTACCAGCGACAAAGAGATTTCCAAGGGTCCAGAATGCCGCCATGAATGAGAGCATAGAACCACGTTTGGACTTTGGCTGGAATTCTGCAAAGTACGACCAGATTACCGGTCCACTACCGCCGAGGCTAAAATTGCAGAAACAAAAAGAACCATCGTACAATATCATATTTTATATCATATAATATTTTTATATTATATATTATATTCTATGATAACCAATTTTTCATTTCTTGAAATCTCAAATGGTTATCTTGACTTCTGATGATGAATTTTCGGAACCAAAGGCTATTTTAGTAATTTTCAACTCCAAGACGTTTTTTCAAAATTTTCAATTAATTATACATTTAGAATTATAAGATTTTTCAATCAGTGACTAATCTGTAACAAAATTAGAGAAATGATAAATGGCCTCAAGTATTTAATTCATTAATTTTTCAATTCTTGAGATCTTAAATGGATATCTTCACTTCGGATGATGAATTTTGATAACCGAAGGGTATTTTAGTAATTTTCAACGTCAGGACGTTTTTCCAAAATTTTCAATTAATTATACATTTAGAATTACAAGATTTTTCAATCAGTGACTAATCCGTAACAAAATTAGAGAAATGATAAATGGCCTCAAGTATTTAATTCATTAATTTTTCAATTCTTGAGATCTTAAATGGATATCTTGACTTCGGATGATGAATTTTGGTAACCGAAGGCTATTTTAGTAATTTTCAACGTCAGGACGTTTTTTCAAAATTTTCAATTAATTATACATTTAGAATTACAAGATTTTTCAATCAGTGACTAATCCGTAACAAAATTAGAGAAATGATAAATGGCCTCAAGTATTTAATTCATTAATTTTTCAATTCTTGAGATCTCAAATGGCTATCTTGACTTCTGATGATGAATTTTGGGAACCAAAAGCCTCTTTTAGTAATTTTCAACATCAGGAAGTATTTTCAAAATTTTCATTAAATTATAAATTTAGAATTACAAGATTTTCCAATCAGTGATTAGACCATAACGAAATTAGAAAAAATGATTAATGGGGTGGGAGTCGAAAAACCTAAAGATCAAAATTCATAATGACCGAAATTCAGAAAATCGGATAACCGTATACCATTACCAACGAATAGTCTATCAATCATAATTTGAAATTCCCAAAAGACCATAATATTATATTACTTTTTCACAATTTATGCAAATATGCAAAGCATGTTTATACCGAAAAGTTTTTTTCAGATTTGAAATCAGCAAACACAGCTAAATACAAATTGTATGACAACAGCAGATTCAAATTCCAAAATATCTCATTTCCAAACAGGCATTATCACGATGGAGAAAAATTTCGAACATCAATCTATCGATACTAAAAGATCAGATAGTTCAAAATACAGAAACTGAAAATCCCGAAATATAACCCCAATAAATGCCACCAGAAATGATCGTCCATTTCTGGTGCCTACAATTTGATCAGTCGGTAATTTGATTAGTCGGTATTTTGACCATTCGATATTTTGAACATTCGGTATTTTGACCATTCGCTATCCCAGTAATTTTGTACTTTCAGTTCGGTATTTAAATTTTCGGAATTTTGATCATGTTAGAATGACTTCTCCGATTCATCCAGTTTATGGAATTTGAACAATGCGCCTTATTGGCTCTTCGACAATTCAGTTAACCGACATTTTATTTATCTAGTAGTTGAGACTTTCATACATTAATTTTCTGCATTTTTCAATCTCTCCTTTATTAAGCTTTTATATAATGCACGTACGAATGATTAATTTTTGGAATACATAAATTTCTGAATTTCGGGCATTATGAATTTTGATTTTAAGGTTTTTAGACTCCCACAATGGTCTAAAGTAAAGTCTCACTTTTACAGGACATTTCTAGGCAATATTCAAACCCAGTGAGTCGAAATAAAAATTCATTTCCATTTCCATATTATTCATAAATATATTCGATGTGAATAATATGTTTGCAGAGAGATTTCGCTTGATTTTTTGAATTATCCATTTAAAAATGAAATTAATTTCCGGATAAATTTGCGACGAGCATGTACTTACGCGGCACCGTTCAGGAAACGAAAGAACATGAACAGTTCGTAGGACTGGCTGAAACTGGATGCGACGATGCAGACGGCGTTCATGAAGGATATGGCGATTAGTACCTTGCGTCTGCCCAGTGCATCGGCAACTGAGCCCCACGCATAAGCACCCGCCATCATCCCAATGAAGATGATCGAGTTGAGCCATCCCTTGGCTTGGGTATCGAGCTTTAGATCACATTGTGCACTCGGCAATATAAAGGACATGGAAATCACGTCCATCTCCTCGCTCGTACTGACGAACCCGCATACCGCGAGCAGGAAGTAATGAAACTTGCCATACTCTGGAAAAAAAAAGTTCAATTATTATCAGGTATTCATACCTATTTTGACTCTCGAATCTTCGAAAATTTCGATTATGTCTATCGAAGCTCCCAAATTCGTTTGTTGATACAAGAAAATGACATTGAAGCTGAAAAATTGAGTACATATAGTACATGTAAACAACTTTGACGAAAAAGTACTCAAGGTGTATTTTAATTGGATATATTTTAATTAAACGAATACCAAAAGTTTTACGTATTATTGCTCTTGAGTAACTTTGGAGAAGTCCTTTTGTTCAAAGTTGACCTTCTCACCTTTATTCGTTAGGATTTCTTTATGCGAAGTACTCAGAAAGAGTACCTATTCAGTAATTGAATAGTTACGAGTATTCAAAGTACTTAGAGGATATAGGTATTTAATACCCTTGTTTTCCAAGAATTCAGAGAACAGAGATCTGAAGTATTTCTATTTTAAGTACTGAAAAACAGGTATTAGAAGTATTTTGTCCTTTGAGTACTTGAATAACGTAGATTTACATTTCCCAATGTTTTTCGATTACTTAAAAAAAAGGGATTTTAAGTACTTGTACTTAAAAACAGTTATTCGAAGTTCTTGCACATTGAATGCTGAAAAACAGGTATTTAAAGTACTTGTTTTTTGAATACTTTAAAGAACAGTACTCGTGAGTATTTAGAAAAATATTCATTTGAAGCTCTCATATTTGAGTACTTGAATAACAGAGATTTACATTCCTCTAAGTTTGCCGTGTACTTAAAAAACAGGGATTTTAAGTATTTGTACTTGCAGTACTTAAAAGCAGTTATTTGAAGTTCGTGCACTTTGAACGCTGAAAAAACAGGTATTTAAAGTTGTTGTTCTTTTAATACTTTAAAGAACAGTGCTTGTGAGTATTCAGAGAATTAAGTTTTTGAAGCCCTCATATTTAAGTACTTGAATAACAGGTATTTAAAGTACTTGTACTGCGAGTACTTGAATAACAGAGATTGACGTTTCTCCAAGTTTCTTGAGTACTTGAAAAACAGGGATTTTAAGTATTTGTACTTAAAAGCAGTTATTTGAAGTTGGTGCACTTTGAATGCTGAAAACAGGTATTTAAAGTACTTATTGTTCTTTGAATACTTTAAGTATTCGAAGCTCTCATATTTGAGTACGTGAATAGCAGCTGGTATTTAAAGTACTCCTGTACTTCAAGTACTCTCAAGAACGTGTATGCAAATGACTAGTACTTAAGTACTTCGAGAATGAGTAAGTGAAGTATCCAAAGTACAGGTATTCTAAAAACTTTTACTTTAACCAGTTGCATCGAAGTATCGAGTATGTTCAGTACGGAGTACCAAGCATTGAAGTACAAAAGTATGACCAATTTTTAAAAAGGTATTCAAATACCCAAAAATTAAAATGTCCTCGAAGTATTTTGTACTTCAAGTACTCCGTCCATTTGCGTTTTATAACCTCGCGTATTTGAGTCCTCAAATAAAAGGTACTCAAAGTACTTGTTCCTCAAGTACCCATAGGACAATTATTTGAAGTACTTAAGAAGGTATTTGAAGAGTACCTTGGACTTTAAATACTTGGGTAATATCTATTTACGTACTCGTGCGCTAAGTACTTAAATACCACGTATTTACAGTACTCGTAGTTCAAGTACGTTGAAGAACATGTATTTGGAGTACTGATACTTCGAGTACTTTAAGAATAAGTATTTGAAATAGTCAAATAGCAGGTATTCGAAGAACTTGTACTTTAAGTTGTTACATATATCGGAGTATTGAGTACTTTGAGTACAAATTGTAAACAGTACAACCTATTTAAGTACTTGTGCGCCAAGTACTTGAATAATACGTATTTACAGTACTCGTTGTTCAAGAACGTTGAAGAAAATGTATTTGGAGTACTAATACTTGAAGTACTTCAAGAATAAGTAAGTGAAATACTCAAAGAACGGGTACTCTAAAAACTTTTACTTTAACCAGTTGCATCGAAGTATCGAGTATGTTGAGTACGGAGTACCAAGTATTCAAGTAAAAAAGTATGCCCTATTTTAAAAAAGGTATTCAAATACCAAAAAATTAAAATGTACGTGAAGTATTTTGTACTTTAAGTACTCCGTCCATTTGCGTTTTATAAGCTCGTGAACTTGAACACTCAAATAAAAGGTATTCAAAGTACTTGTTCCTCAAGTACCCATGGGACAATTATTTGAAATACTTAAGAAGGTATTTGAAGAGTACCTTGGACTTTAAATACTTAAGTAACATCTATTTAAGTACTCGTGCGCTAAGTACTTAAATAACACATATTTACAGTACTCGTAGTTCAAGTACGTTGAAGAACATGTATTTGGAGTACTGATACTTCAAGTACTTTAAGAAAAAGTATTTGAAATAATCAAAGAGCAGGTATTCGAAGAACTTGCATTTCAAGTACTTGTATCGGAGTATTGAGTACTTTGAGTACAAAGTGCTATGTATTAAATGAAAAAAGTAAGACCTATTTCACGAAGAAGTATTCAAGTACCCCAAAAATTGAAATGTACTTGAATTGTACTTTGGGTCAGAGACGTCCACCCTCGTTACTTTTAAAAACGCGCTCTTTTTATTTTCTATATTACATGCTAATGACCAATTATTTTACTAAAATAAGAGGCAGTATTTGTAACTGCGTATATGTTAAATCCGCACTTCATACCGTAAATTACTATGTTTTTACTGCGTTGCTGAAAAAAAAAGAAATGTAACAAAACAAGTAATAAGTGACAATGTAACGGAGCGTTACTTTTGCGCTTTACATTTTTTTTCATGATTTTTTCCAGAAATGCAGAAAAAAACGTTATTTATGATATAAACTGAAGAGCTAACGTGTACACAGGTACAAATACTGTGGATCATCTTTGTATAATAATTGGTTATTATCAAGTAATAGAGAAAATAAAAAAAAGAACGCGTTTTAAAAAGTGTGGGACTTCGACCATTTCCGTTTTATAAGCTTCTTTGGCCGGAAGCTGGTTATACGAAACTTACGAGTTTCGCCGCCAGGGGCGCGTCGTGCTAATTTTTTCGCGCCCATAGCGGTGAATTTTTTGGTTATGTCTCCACTGTTTACCAATTCGAGGAGGAGAGACGACGTTAATACGAAAAAAAATAATGACCGAACACGGTGAAACGTCGCGAGTGAAGATTGACGCGATAACTATTCGTATAAATAAATCCTCGTGGTGTTTACGCGAAAATTCGTAGAGAAAATATGACATCTACCGCACACGCCTGTGATCGAGACACTTCGTTTTTTTGCTCTCGCTCTCAAAGTGACTCTCGCACAGACTCGCGATATTTACACGCTGAATGCGTTGTGCAAATGTGCCCGTAAAAGCAAATGAAACTTCCGAGATATCGCGGCAATGATTTACGCGAAGAGCGACATAACAGCTGATTATGACATTGCGATGAATTCGAACAACTCTTACCGGTAAGTTCGATGGCCTTCTCGAAATCAGCTTTGAGGTACGATCCTTTCTCGGGGTCTAGGGTTTTGCCCTTTGACCCAATACCTGTCAACAATCATTGAGGTGTATTTTATTTATTTATTTATTTATTTTTTTTTAATTGAGGAAAATTACCAAAGTTTTAGACTCTTTTACGTACCGGCAAGCTCTAGGTCCTTTGAACCGCAGCCGTTTAGGCGATCGTCTTTTACATCACACTCTGAAAGAAAATAAGAAAATTTTATCACTATAAATTATGAATCGCTATTTTAGCTAATATTTTTCAGTTATTTTCATTTCTATTTTAGCCAAAAATTTTCATTATCACGACATAGAACTTACTTTAATTTTCATTCAGATGTTTTTTTAGCAATCATTTAGAATTGAATTATAGAAATTGAAGAGATATGTTCATGAACATTTTTCTTCTCCCAGAAATATACTTTTTAAACCACGAATGGGAACAATAGAAATTTATAATAACAATAAATTATCTCCCAGTGAAAGAAAATATACGCATTGATTTAATAAGTCTAATTATCTTTTTTTAGAATTTTTCTTGTTCCAAAAATACACTTCTTTTTAAAGCAAATGAGAACAATAGAATAATAATAAATAATATAATATAATAAATAATAATAAATAAATAATAATAATATAATATAATAATAAATTGTCTCCCAGTGAAATAAAATATACGCAACCAAAATATAAAATATATTCTGAATAGATTGAATATATTTTAAATACATGAAATATTGAAATATTACTAAATTATTACACCGTAAATTACAAATCGCCATTTTAGCTAATGTTTTTCAGGATTATCATGAAATAGAATTGACTTCAATTTCCTTTTAGAAATTTTTTTAGCAATCATTAAGAATGGAATTATCATTTGGAAATTGAAAATGTAATAATTGAAAATAATAAAAATAAGTTATCTCCCAGTGAAACAGAATATACGCAACCAAAATAGAAAATATATTCTGAATGATTGATTATGTATTTTAAATGTATGAAATATTGAAATATTTTGAATATTTAAAGTATGTTAAATCCATTCAGGCAAAACATATATAATTGAAGTATATCCAAATTATAATTATATTTTCCATATGTAAACATTCCACGAGATTGACGTGTAGGATATATTCTTGCATAGTTTTTATTTTCGTGCTGTAGATTGGATCGATATAATGATTCATATATTATATTACAAATTTATTTTTACGTACATAAATTATTATTAATTATTGTTCCGGGTTTTAAAGGACATCTATTTTCTAACTTATGATGATCAGGATTATTGTGAAATAGAATGTAGTCAAATAGAATTCTTTAAAAAAAAATTAAAAATATACGACGATAAATGGCAAAGTATATGAGGCATTCCACGTCAAGTCGGCCACCCCATTTTTTGAAATAACAAAAATTGCATACAAATTTTTATAAAGATAATGTTATGTTGTACTTTTTTTTTCGTACGATGAATAATTTTCGAGTTACAAAATGGGACAAACAAATTTTTTGCATTTTTTTCCGGTTAAAAAATGTAATTTAAAAATCTGAAAAAAATCACAAAGTTTCTTGATAGTTGGAACTACTTTCTAAAAATTTGTATGCGATTTTTGGCGATTTCAAAAAATGGGGTGGCTGACTTAACGTGGAATGCCTCATATGCAAAATATATACATATCTAATACGTTAAATCCATTAAGGTAAGATTTTAAATACATCCAAATTATAATGGAAATATATTTTGGACATTGAAATGGAAATTCATTCTGGATCAAATAGACAAGAATTCGTAGGTAATTTTTCTAATTAAAAAAATATACTCACTATGATTGTGCTTTGAATCGGGTTCACCTTCTACCATTCTACGATGTCGGCGCGGTTGGGGGAATCTGGCTATCGAAAGTAGTCAGACAACGCTTTTGCCTGAACGTAGGGCAATTGAGTTTCGTGAGTACGAGTTTTTAGGTTGGTTTTGGCGAAATTTTCCTGCTGATTCTGCGCTACTCGTCTTCTTATCGTCGGCGGGGCTAGGTTTTGCGCTCACACGCGAGCTAGAAAAAAACAAAATGGAAAAACAACCCATCAGTAAATCTTTGATCAATTCAAAAATATTTGTATTTGTGGAAAAAGTGTACACTGGACTTTCAGTATAATGCCTCTCAGTATAACGAACAGATCTCAGTATAACGAACTAATCTTCTGTACGCGCTCCGAAAATATGCGATTTTTTACACATTTCTCTCTCGCTATAACGAACAAACCCCCCCCCCCGTTTTGTTCCTTATACCGAGAGTCCAGTGAACTCGTGAATTTTATTGATGAAAAATTATTCGCTTTATTTTGAATGTATCGACGGGAACAAATGCATTTTTCATTGGATACGGGGAATATGGATCATTGAAATAATTTATCGGTATACATAAATACATACATGAAGATTAGGGTGTGCCGAAAAAAAAATCTTTTTTTTTGTCGCAGAAATTTCAATTTTTGAGGATAAATAAAGCTTCGTGTGAGCTTAATATTTAAGGGTGGCAAAAACTTTGTTTAACTAAATTTTTTTTTGCAAACAGTGGCATAGATTTTTTCATATGATCTGAGAATTTTCGAAAATCCGTTTTCTCTTTTCAAATTTGCAATTTTATTTATTTGCAATAAAATTAAGGTCTTTCTTTTGTCCTTGTTGAAAGAAATAAAGATTTTTTATTTGAGATTGAAAATTAATAAAATTAAGGTCCTTCTTTTGTCCTTATTGAAAGAAATAAAGATTTTTTGTTTGAGATTAAAAATTGATAAAATTAATGTCTCTTTTGTCCTTATTGAAAGAAATAAAGATTTTTGATTTGAGATTGAAAATTAATAAAATTAAGGTTTTTCTTTTGTCCTTATTGAAACAAATATTGATTTTTGGTTTGAGATTGAAAATCAATAAAATTAAGGTCTTTCTTTTGCCCTTATTGAAAGAAATATTGATTTTTGGTTTGAGATTGAAAATTAATAAAATTAAGGGTTTTCCTTTGTCCTCATTGAAAGAAATATTGATTTTTTATTTGAGATTGAAAATTAATAAAATTGAGGTTTTTCTTTTGTCCTTATTGAAAGAAATATTAATTTTTTGTTTGAAATTGAAAATTAATAAAATTAAGGTCTTTCTTTTGTCCTTATTGAAAAAAATAAAGATTTTTTATTTAACATTTAAAATTAATAAAATTAAGGTCTTTCTTTTATCCTTATTGAAAGTAATCAAGATTTTTTATTTGAGATTGAAAATTAATAAAATTAAGGTTTTTTCTTTGTCCTTATTGAAAGAAATATTGATTTTTGGTTCGAGATTGAAAATTAATAAAATTAAGGTCTTTCTTATGTCCTTGTTGAAAGAAATATTGATTTTTGGTTCGAGATTGAAAAGTAATAAAATTGAGGTCGTTCTTTTGACCTTATTGAAAGAAATAGATTTTTCGTTTGAGATTGAAAAATTATAAAATTAAGGTCGTTCTTTTGTCCTTATTGAAAGAAATATTGATTTTTCGTTCGAGCTTGAAAAGTAATAAAATTAAGGTCTTTCTTTTGTCCTTATTGAAAGAAATATTGATTTTTGGTTTGAGACTAAAAATTAATAAAATTAAGGTCAAACATTGCCATCTGCATCAACATGCGTGTGTGAATAAAATATGTAACATATGTAATTCACCGAAATGCTGTTTTGACGTTTTCACAATTTAAACGACGAGCGCTCAATGAATCGCTGTCACGGAGGGATTATTTCAATACGCACCGGGGTTAAGTAGGGTCAATTAGTTATAAACTGTGATAACGGGCGTGGGTTGCAAGCTCCGTACAAATACGATCTAAGAGGCAACACGTTTTGCATCTTCTTCAACTCGGAGATTGACAATAGAGCAGCTCTGATGTATATCCAAGAAAATTGTGTTACAAATACGATATGGGGCGTTTCACGAAAAATCAACAAGCTCACGTATCTCCGATTTGATTCGTGATTTTTAGTCACATTAATGTGATAAAAAAATTTAAGGGGATTTTTTTTGTCATGAATTTTTTTGGGTTGCTTTAAGGGTTGACCATGGTTAGGGAAATCCTGGAAATACCAGGAAATCGAAGGGAAACCAAGGAAATTACCATGTTTTTTTTTATTAGCCAAGGGAAGTTATCAATTTTTAATGTGGAAAAATAAGATGTAGAATACTTAAGCAGTGAGCTAGAGAAGACAAAATAAATGTTGGAACAAAATAAGGGTAGTTTTTGTCGCCAATCAAATACATGAAGTGATGAAATTAAAAAAAAAATGTTGTAGACGTTTTTGAGAGATAATTGGTGCGGTAAAGATGGATCTAGTTTATAAAGTTCCTATTTAACGCAGAAAAAAAATATATGGGTCATTCCATGTCAAATCGACCAATAGTTGAAATCGACCCCTTTTAGTTTTCGGTGAAATTTGGTCGGAAGTTTTCTTTTATCATAAAACGAAGTTCAACCAAAAGAAAAAAAAATTAATTTTGATTCGAAAATTAAAAATTTCACAATTTTTTCAATTTTTCGAGTTTATTTTTTAAATATCGAAATTTATTATAGTTACAAAAATATCGTTTTGAGTTCGTCTTAAAGAGTATACTTGAGGCTACGAAAAAAAAATATTCCGAACAAATTTTTTGAAAAATGATGAACTTGAAGAACTTAGAATTTTTAAAAATCGTGAAAATCCACGGTCAAGATTGAATTTTTAGTTAAATTTTTTCTATATAACAAATTGTACTGATCTTGAAAGTTCCTGAAATTTTTAGAAATGCATTTTTTTTCAAAAATATGAATTTTTCAATTTGGGTTAGAATAAAATATTTTTTCCGTTTAAGTTAAGTTTTTATTTATTTGGTAAAGGGCCAAGTTTTGGCTTAAAACGCTTTACCAAATAAATAAAGGGAGAAAATTATAATTTCCTCCCTCATAAATTATTAAGGTTTTTATATGGAAAATATATTTCCATTATATTTTGGACATATTCAAAATATATTTTTTTATGTATATCCTCCATATTGTCTATTTCTAGATTTTTCTATTTTTCCATTAAAAAAAATTTCTCATTGACATATATTGAGATGAAAATTCACAAAGAACTTTAATAACGAGATCGCGGGATCTCGGTTACTGGCGCGAAAAAGCGTCAAATTACAAAGTTGCTCTGTAAAACGAGATCTCCTTGCCTTTCCATCGCGGTGTATAGTGTTTCTCACAATTCTATTAGTCGCTCGTTCCAGCGAAGCCAAAAAAAAGCTACCCTCTTTTAACTATATGGGGCGTTCCATCCCAAATCGGACAGTTTGAAATTTTTTTTTTATTTCCTCAATTTTTTATATTTTTTAGTACCCATCAAAAGACCGTTCCTTTTACATTTTGAAATTTTTTTGATTTCCCGTTCAAAAGATATTAAATTAACAAAAAAAACCCTTTTTTTGGTATTTTAGTCATAACTTCGTTGATAATGATCCAAATTAAAAGTTTTGTTTTCAAAATTTTTGTTTTTTTATGGCCTTTTCAGAAAAAAATACAACAAAAATATTCGACTCATTTTTGAATGAGTTTTTTTAGTTTTAAACTTTCAATCGCGTTTTTAAAAGTGAGTGTCATTTTTGATTTTTTTAATTACATTTTTTGCTTTAAACATCTATCTATTCAACAATCTTTAAGACTAGTGCGATCGTGGGATTTCCATAACTACTATTTTTTTTCGATTTTTGAAAATAAAATTTTTTTTTTTTTTAATAAATCATTATGAATACCAATTTTTGTTACTGTACAGTATTTTTTTTCAATATTTAGGATTTATTTTGACACTTTTTTATTGTTAACAGGTTCTTAAAATTAATGATTAATCGTTAAGAGGAGGCTAAATACCGACACTAACACCTCGAAATTGCCATCCAAACTTGCTCTTATACAAATGGATGGAATTGAATAAAATTTTAACAACATCATCGGAACAATGGCAGGAATGAAGCCTCACTAAAATTTTTTCGAACAACAAAAAATAAATTTACAGATTCATTTACCACCAAGAAACTGTAATTAAAAAACTTAAATTATTAAATTTTGACTGCATTTCGGGTAAAACCAAGAGTGAGGTTCCATGAAAAACGCCACGATACAAATATCGATACGTTTTCGACATTATTTTATCAAAATGACACGCCGTAAGTTTGGATGGCACATCAAGAGATAAATATCGATAAATTGTAGTTTTATTGAAAAACGAAATGGCGAAATGTAGTTCACAGACGTGCGAGTGAGGGCAGCACCGTGGATTCTGACGAGTAACCTCTATAATATTTAGGGGGCTCGAATGAGTTCGTTGGCATTAGCTGTAACACATTTTAGCCTCTCAATTGACAATTAATTGTTGATTAATTTATCCCCCTCTTAATTGTCAAAATGTAATTAATTTTCATCCACGGTTGTCGGAGAAAGACTGGACGACGATGATACGTCGATAATGTAGGGATTGAATAAAAATGGTATTTAGCCTCCTCTTAAGTCTGTTTATGAACAGTAATAACAACAGTTTTCATTTATTCACGTATTTTTTTGAAAACCTTACATATTCTATTATTTCCTGAATTAGAATATTCCTTTGCCAATACGTTTCCGTCGCTCATTGGAATAATTGAATGAAATTTTTGTGTCCTCCTGTGATTATACTTCACAGTATTGTATCGCAAATAAAATCTTTCTTTCGCATCTAAATAATGTTTCTCAGTCGAAAATTTGACAGCAATATTCGGTAGAATATTTAGGTTCAATGCCCACTCGTATACAATTCTTAAACTGTTGTTATTAATTATTAATTTTAAAAACCTGTTAACAATTAAAAAGTGTCAAAATCAATTCAAAATGATTTTAAAAAATACTATACAGTAACAAAAATTGGTATTCATAATAATTTATGAAAAAAAAAATTTAATTTTCAAAAATCGAAAAAAACAGTAGTTATTGAAATCCCACAATCGGACTAGTCTTAAAAATTGTTGAATAGATAGATGTTTGAAACAAAAAATTAAAAAAAAATCAAAAATGATACTCACTTTTAAAAACGCGATTCAAAGTTTAAAACCCAAAAAACTCATTCAAAAACGCGTCGAATATTTTTGTTGTATTTTTTCTGAAAAGGCCACAAAAAAGCAAAAATTTTGAAAAAAAAACTTTCGATTTGGACCATTATTAAAGAAGTTATGACCAAAATACCAAAAAAAGAGCGGTTTTTTTGTTAATTTAATATCTTTTGAACGGATAATCAAAAAATCCGAAAATTTAACAGGAAGGGTCTTTTGATGGGTACTAAAAAATATAAAAAAAATTGAGGAAATAAAAAAAAAGTTTTTCAAACTGTCCGATTTGGGATGGAACGCCCCATATACATATGTCCCTGGATACGCGTTTTTTTAAATAAATAATTTCCTTACTCATGGGTGTCGATTAAACGGTCAATAATAGGGGAAAGTGGGGTACGACGGCCCCCCTAAAAAATTCAGTAAAAAAAAAATTTTTGGTTTCTTGTCAAATTATCATAAATTTGATGTATCGACTAATTATTAACCTAATCCACGATATCTGGGGCGTAATGGACCGCCTTAAAAAATGAGGTCAGGATATTTTTTTATTTTTTAATTATAATGAATTTTATGTATTCGTCCATTTTTATGTCGATGCACTACATCAGGGGTAAAATGGACCATCAAAAAGAAAAACATTTTTAACGTCGAAAAAAAAATTTCAAGATAAAAAAAGTATCATTTTTTAAAGGTGGGCCGTTGTGCCCCACCCTCCCCTACATTGCACAATATTTTATCGATTGATTTTTTTGGTTTCAAAAATATTTTTTTTTTTTCATTTCCCTGATTCCAAATTTTTGCTAAAATAAGTTCTATTTTAATAATTTGCAGATTTAAAGTATCATCGCTAGATTGGAAAAATTAAAAATTGATTTTAATTAGCACTTGGTTAAAAATTGCGAAAAAATTTTGAAATTGTTTCTCAAGATCTTAAAAAGTGTTGGTGGAAAGAAAAATTGTTCTACTTTATTGATCGCGGGGGTGAACCACCCCCGCGAACCACCCCGTACGCTTTTGAACGTCTCTCGATCGGCGGATTTTTATTTTTCAAAAAAGAACGGCGCGACTCAAAAATATCGTCGAGGGTAAATATCAAAACCACCCTTGTGTCAATGCGAGGAAAAAATGGGGGAGAAAAAAAAATTGTTGCCGACCGTGACAGGACTCGAACCTGCAATCTTCGGATCCGAAGTCCGACGCCTTATCCGTTAGGCCACACGGTCGCTTAGGGGTTGTTTTTTAATTGTCGCAATCGGAGTGTAAGACAGAAATCACCCCTCAACTCTTTTATCGATTTGTCCTCGATTATTAAAATCAATGGTTCGTTGATCAAGGATCTTCAGACATTAGAAAAATAGTGCGGATTCGAAATTGCCATAAAACTTCCCCATTTTTATTTGTCATCAGCAAAACCTCCCTTGCGTTTAAATTCTAAGTTCATCTTTGACTTTACTTTTGAAACTTAATGAACGATGGAATAAAATGAGAAAGTTTTTTTGCTAATTTTTAATTTTGCATCATTGTGTTAGATTTTTTATAAATATAAAAATTTCGGGTAATTAAAATCCATCTAATGATTCATCCCCCTAATTATTTACGAACCCCTTAAATTATTTCAAAATTCAAAATCGCGCCAAAGCGAACATTTTTTAATTGATTGTTTTCTAAATTGCAAAATTATTTTATCATTCTTTAAAAACATCAAAATTTCGGATAATTGAAATCCATCTAATGATTCATCCCTCTAATAATTCACGAACCCCTTAAACGATTTCAAAATTCAAAATCACGCAATAGCGAACATTTTTTAATTGAATTTTTTCTAAATTGCCCGATTATTCTATCTTTGTTGAAAAACTTCAAAATTTCCGATAATTGAAATCCCTCTAATGACTCATCCCTCTATTAATTCACGAACCCCTTGAACGATTTCAAAATTCAAAATCGCGCAAAAGCCAACATTTTTTAATTGATTATTTTCTAATTTGCAAAATTATTTTATCATTCTTTAAAAACATCAAAATTTCGGATAATTGAAATTCATCTAATGATTCATCCCTCTAATGATTCACGAACCCCTTGAACGATTTCAAAATTCAAAATCGCGCAAAAGCCAACATTTTTTAATTGATTATTTTCTAATTTGCAAAATTATTTCATCATTCTTTAAAAACATCAAAATTTCGGATAATTGAAATTCATCTAATGATTCATCCCTCTAATAATTCACAAACCCCTTCAATGATTTCAAAATTCAAAATCACGCAAAAGCAAACACCTGTTAATTGAATTTTTTCTAAATTGCAAGATTATGCTATCATTCTTGAAAAACCTCAAAGTTTTGGATAATTAAAATCCATCTAATGATTCATCCCTCTAATAATTCACGAACCCTTTCAACGACTTCTAAATTCAAAATCACGAAAAACAAACATTTATTAATTAAATTTTTTCTTAATTGCAAGATTATGCTATCATTCTTGAAAAACCTCAAATTTTGGGATAATTAAAATCCCTCTAATGATTCATCCCTCTAATAATTCACGAACCCCTTCAACGATTTCAAAATTCAAAATCGCGCAATAGCGAACATTTTTTTATTGATTTTTTTTCTAAATTGCCCGATTATTCTATCATCTTTGAAAAACATCAAAATTTCGGATAATTGAAATCCCTCTGATGATTCACCCCTCTAATAATTCACGAACCCTTGAAACGAATTCAAAATTCAAAATCATGCAAAAACGAACCTTTTATTTCGTTCATTATTCTCCGATATTTTGAGACATATTAAAAATGATAATCTATGAAAAAAAAAAATGATTAAATGTAAACTTAATTTATGAGAAAGCAAAAAAAATCACTGATTTTTGTTTTTATTTTTTCTCAAACTCGATAAAATTTATTTCATCGACGTATCATCAATTCCTTAGATCAATTATTTTATCTGATCAGATAATGTGTGATAATAAATTTTTCACGATAAAATCGATCGCTAACATCATTACACGAATTGTATTTCTTTGCATTATGAGTTAATTTGTTTTTCGTCGTAACAATTGCGCATTATTGAGAAAAATTAAATGTGCGTTAGATCGGAGATAATGATTATGAGAATCGAGAGCCGGATGTTTCCAGATATGAGTTTGGCTTCATTTTGCACTTCGGGTATAATAACAGATCGTGAAAAGCTCAATGATATAATGGTAGGAAGATTGTTCCAGAAAACGGTGATACACGTTAAGCGTTAAGTTTTGTACATTGGGGAGAGCGGGGTAAAATGGCCATTGGGGGCAAAATGGTCACGCTTCAAAATTATTCAAAAAACTTTGAACAATCAGAACAAATATTCCAAAATAGACGCTCCACGCTGAATCAGATCTAGATAACGACATTTTCAAGACAATTGGCTATCGAGAGTTGAAAAAAAAATAATTGCCATCTTGATCGCATTAAAAAAATCACCCCCAAAATCTACTCTAATAGTATTATGGTTTTTTTTTTTACCAAAATACTTCCATAATTCGAGGACTAAAAAATTATCGAAAATCATTGAAAATTCTAAAATCTAGAAAATCAGGAAATTATTATTATTTTGATGAGCGTAAATATTCCAAACATGACTCCTTGCGCTAAATTGGATCTGGATAATGACATTTTCATGACAATTGCCTATCAAGAGTTGAAAAAATAAAATAAAATTGCAATCCTGATTGAAATTTGAAAAAATACCCCCAAAACACTCTAAAAGTATTATAGTAACCTTTTTTTTTTCTAAAACCCTTCTATAATTCGAGGACCAGAGAAAAATGAGGTATTGGGGGCAAAACGGCCACTTTCATAACCTTAAAAAAAATTCATTAACGCAACCATGATTAAAATTGAAATCCGAGGAACAATTAATTGCGTCCAGGCATTTTGAACATTGAGATCATGTGAATGACCTTGACAGGAAGGAAATCATTTTTTCAGCGTTCTTCCGCGTTCTCTTAAATTTTTCGAATTTTGTTCATGAACCAAATTTTAGCGTTTCGGTTGTTTTGTTCCCGATCATTTTTTGTTTTCGATGCGCAATAAAATTGATGAAAACGGTATTTCTAGATTAAAAGCAACGAGTCTAGACTAAAAGCAACGTTCTAGCTGCGTTATTTTTTTATGCTGGCCATTTTACCTCACCTTTTCTTATATATTGTATATATACATATAATAACATGTACACACATAACGCACATCCTCCGTACTAAATACTTAATAACTGTTCACCATCACGCGTGCTATTTAATATATCAGGATGCGTGAACCGTTCGCGAGTTTCGCGGGGGTGGCCATTTTGTTAATTTTAAATTTGAGCCTCGTTTTTATAATCGAAATGTTTCGTCAAATATTTGCTCTTTCTCGTCACCAATCATGAATAATTTTCAATCGTACGAAATGATTTCTGGATCGGTAGAAAATTTAGTCCTTAAGAGGAGGCTAAATACCATTTTTATTCAATCCCTACATTATCGACGTATCATCGTCGTCCAGCCTTTCTCCGACAACCGTGGATGAAAATTAATTACATTTTGAAAATTAAGAGGGGGATAAATTAATCAACAATTAATTGTCAATTGAGAGGCTAAAATGTGTTACAGCTAATGCCAACGAACTCATTCGTGCCCCCTAAATATTATAGAGGTTACTCGTCAGAATCCATGGTGCTGCCCTCACTCGCACATCTGTGAACTACATTTCGCCATTTCGTTTTTCAATAAAACTACAATTTATCGATATTTATCTCTTGATGCGCCATCGATTTGGCGTGGCTTATTGATTTTAAAAAACCACCCCCGGAAGGCTTATTAGAAATTGAGTTCAAAATACTCGAAATATATTTTTTTTTAGTTTTTCGTTTTTTTTTGACTGTCCTACTGGACGTGACAAAAAGTCGGTGACCCGTAAATATCGAATCTAGGTTGTAGCGTAGGTTTGTGAAAAATAGTGAATGGTTAGAGTGCAATAATCGCCCTGACAATCGAAACCACGCCTCGTTTCACATCCGAGATTTTTTTTTTAATTATATATTTATCGGACGTGAATTCAAAAGTTTTCCCACATTTACCCGCGAAAATGGAGTTTGGAATTTGTTTTTTGAGCTTACTCATTTTTATTCCAATGTATTTCTCATCAAGTTGCAAAAACCTTATATAAAAAAAAACAAAAATTGACAAATTCAACGATAAACCGAATTTTGAAAGATTAATATTACAATGATTGATGAAATACTTGAAGTATTTAAAAGTACTTAAAAAAAGTACTTCAAGTATTGCACTTTAATTTTCAAGTACTGCAAAAGTACTTCTAGTATTTTACTTGAATTTTCAAGTACTTAAAAAGTACTTCAAGTATTGTACTTAATTTTTCAAGTACTTGAAAAGTACTTCAAGTTTTTTACTTAAATTGTCGAGCACTTGACAGAATTTTGAGCGATTAATATTACAATTACGATATACATTTGCTTATATTAGAGCCGGACAGGTGTTGAAGTACTCGGTACTTGCGACGTACTTAAAGTACTTAAAAAGTACTTGAAGTACTTAAAAAGTACTTCAAGCACTCAAAAAGCACTTCAAGTAAGTGCTATTGTTTGCATATACAAAGTACTTTGTATATGCAAACATCAGCGAGACACATTCGAAAGTACTTGATACTTGTACTTAAAGAAGTGCTTGAAGTACAAAAAAGTATTTGAAATTTTAAGTGTAATATTTGAAGTACAGACCAAGTACTTGAACATTTAAGTACAATACCTGAAGTAATTAAATTTTCAAGTACTTGGCCTGTACTTCAGATATTGCACTTAAAATTTCAAATACTTTTCTGTACTTCAAACACTTTTTTAAGTACAAGTATCAAGTACTTTTGAATGTGTCTTGCTGACGTTTGCATATACAAAGTACTTTGTACATGCAAACATCGGCACGTACTTGAAGTACTTTTTAAGTACTTGAAGTAATTTTTAAGTACTTTAAGTAATTTTTAAGTACTTGAAGTACTTTTGAAGTGCGCGAAGAACTTTTTAAGTGCGAGAAGCACTTTTTAAGTACTTGAAGTAATTTTTAAGTACTTTAAGTAATTTTTAAGTGCGCGAAGAACTTTTTAAGTGCGAGAAGCACTTTTTAAGTACTTGAAGTACTTTGGAAGTACTTTTAAAGTGCTTGAAGTACTTGAAGTACCTTTGAAGTAGTTGAAGTGCCTTCGCAGTACTTGAAGTACCTTTGAAGTAGTTGAAGTGCCTTTGCAGTACTTGAAGTACCTTTGCAGTACTTGGAGTACCTTTGCAGGACTTGAAGTACTTTTTAAGTACTTCAAGTACGAAATATTCCTTAATAATGTGAAAAGTACTTGATACTTGGTACTTGGTTTTTCAAGTACTTGTACTTCAAGTTCATTAAATCTTGAGTACTTCAAGTAATAAGTACGTAGTACTTCAAGTACTGGCGGTACTTGATACTTCAAGTACTTACAGTACTTTGTACTTGAAGTACTTTCCAGTACTTTGTCTTGTTTATATTGATATAAAAGCACAATAAAATTGTGCGTCTCAGGACTATTATAGATATTGGTGTCCTTGGAAATCGCGCTAATTGCGCGAATAACGAGTCCGTATTGGAATTAGCTGCAGAGTGGCGAATTGCACATCAGTGCAAAAATTCTCCACGTGCTTCATCTTTTATCTCGGTCTCGTATTTCCATTCGTCATCTCGTCCGAGCAAAAAGACGCGTTTCTCATTAAACTCTATTGAAAAAAGTCGGCGGATCAATTATGTTTCCACTCAATGTATTCTCCTCACACAAGAGATGTTTATCAGGGTGCTCAAAATGGCAACTACTCCATCTTATTCATCGTTCACAAAGATTCTTCATTTTCAGAAATTAAGAAAAATCTTCCCGAAAAGCAAAGCTCGGGTTATTATTTTTACCACTGCCTCATGTCAGTGCTATTAAAAAATACATGAGGAGTTCTTTTTCAACCGGGCCACTTTTTTTTTCACCCTCTCCAATTTTTTTCAAAATCTACCAGTTTGAAATATTAGTCAAAAGGAACGTCTTCGATTTTTTTTAGATTTTTTTAGGCGTCCGTTCAAGATTTTCAATTTTTCATTACGAACGCTGTATCTCAAAAAATATTCATCAAACAAAAAAAAAACATAAGAATAAAAACTTATTTATTTTTTCCACTTTATCGAAAAAAATTAGAATAATAATTTTTCTGCATTGAGAAAATTGAAATTTGGCAAAAAAATGAGAATATAGTACATTATTTGGGAAACTCATCAGGAAATGTTTTTACGCCGATCGATGTACGATATTTTACATCACGAGGTGCAATATGGACATTTTCACGTCCGCTTGCGGACGTAAAAGCGTCCATTATTTCACTGAGTGATATAACATTTTTTAAAAACCTATCACACTTTCGATTTCGGCACAAATTTTACAGGATGTCTGTCATTGGGTAACGAGTCTGCGAAAAAAAATTTCAGAATGGCACCTGCAATGGTTACAATGAAAAAAAATAAAAACCCTGCGAAATTTCATAACCGCATATAGATTTCGCAGGGTTTTTATTTTTTTTTCATCGTAACCATTGTAGGTGCCATTCTGAATTTTTTTTTCGCAGACTCGTTACCCAATGACAGACATCCTGTAAAATTTGTACCGAAATCGAAAATATGTTATTCGGTTTAAACAAATTTTATTCTCATTTTTTTGCTAAATTTGCATTTTCTCAATGCAGAAAAATGATGATTTTAATTTTTTTCGATAAAGTGGAAAAAATAAAAACGTCCTTATTGTTATGTTTTTTTTTGTTTGATGAATATTTTTTGAGATACAGTGTTCGTAATGAAAATTGAAAAATCATGAACGGACGCCTAAAAAAATCTTTAAAAAAATCACAGACGTTCCTTTTGACTAATATTTCAAACTGGCAGATTTAAAAAAAAATTTGAGAGGGTGAAAAAAAGTGGCCGGGTTGAAAAATAACTCCTCACATACAACAAATCAGCTTCAGGCAAACCGAAATTTATTTATATTTTCTGTTTGTTGTTGAAATTTCTTTTTTTTTTTTTAATACTGATTTATGCAATAAAAATGACGTTGTAAATTATGCGGAAAATAGAAATGAAAAAAAATCGAAATTAATTTGAAAAATATTTTGTATTTTTTCCTTTAACATGAAAATTGAATTAATTCGTAATTTTTTTTTTAGTTGCTTCAGTCGCTTCGTTGAAATTGTTATTTCTTGTAGTGCTGCAATTTCCTACAAGGAAATTGTATATAAATTTTATAATTTTATAAATTTTCTAAAATGGGAACAACATTTTTGCCTCAGAAGTTGGCAAAAAAAAATCACTCTAATACAGTCAATCGCGAATTCTCTGTGTTTCACAATTCGCGTGCAGCCGACACTTCCGGTATACACGAAGCGGCACAATATAAATATAGAAGGCAAATTTAAAAGTTTCCTGACAATTGTGTGCACCTCCCCCCCCCCCTCTCCCCTAAACGAGAATCTCATTCGTCATATAAAGTCGGCACAAGCGTTGCATTATGCAAATAATGCGATTCAAAATTAACATGACAATAATTCTGCTTCATACATTCTATAAATATTCTAAGATCGTTATCCATGGAATCAGATTGTGAAAAACATTGATGCGAGAATTCTGATTGTGTATCATTTTTTTTTTTTTTTTAAAGTTATTTTTCTTCACGATTGGGATAGAAAATAAACAATTGTATTGAACCATTGCAATTAATAAATTATAATTTTTGCAAATTCCTAAAATTATCTTACAAAATTAATAACAATCATCATATAAAATTTTGTTTTGCAGAATATAGAAAAATGGTGAGACCTTTAAATTTGCTCTTCGTAAGATCCTCAAAATGAGCTTTAATTATAACGAATAGTAAAATTGCGGATCGTCGAAATTGTTGAGAGTTGATTTTCAAGAATAATTCAAACGAGTTTTGCGGGGAAAAAAAAATAGGTTACGTCGAGATAATCGTGATGAAGTATAATAACAGGAAGAAAAATTATATTTTGCCTCTTAATTTGTTCCGCCCGTATTGAAAAACATGTATGAGGTATTCCTATCCAGAAAAAAAGCATCTTATCTATTTTCTAATAATGTCCCAATTTATGAAGGTATACTTTAGAAGGCCAAAAAAAACAAATTTTTAAGATTTTTTTTCTCAGCTCCATCATCAGATATGGCTATAAAACTGTTTTTACAACATAGTTTCATCCTTCGAAAATACAAAAAGAATTTTTTTTTTTTAATTTTGATTCTTTGAATAATTTAGCGAAGCCTTTAACAAAAAAATAAAAAAAGCATTTTAAGGAAGAAGGTTTTTTACACAACAATTTACCACCCTTAATGAAAAATCGATTTAAAAAAAATGGGGGATGTTTGAAATAAATTGTGAAAAATTCAATTTTGCATTTTCATTTAAAAAATCTGCCATTTTTTAGAAATCGATTTTTCATTAACGGTGATAAATTGTTGTTTAAGAAACCTTCCTCTTTAAAATTCTTTTTTTATTTTTTTTTTGTTTCAGACTTGCCAACCCGTAGTAAAAAACTCCATTCGTCGCCATTGAAAAATCCCCATTCATTCCTCATTGCCAAAATAACCAATGGAGATGAATGCCGAATTGCCTAAGGGGATTTTCGCCATTGAATTCCCCATTTGAAACGGAATGGGGATTACCTAATGGGGATTCAATGGAGACAATCCCCTTCGGCAATTCGGCATTCATCCCCATTGGTTATTTTGGCAATGGGGAATGAATGAGGATTTTTCAATGGCGATGAATGGAGTTTTTACTATACGAAAGAATCTCCATTGCTGTTCGCCACTCATTCCTCATTGCCCACAAAACCAATGGATATGAATGCCGAATTTTCTAAGGACATTTTTGCCATTGAATTCCCCATTTGAAACGGAATGGGGATTATCCCATGAGGATTCAATGGAGATTCTTTCATATGATTGCTATATATACATGGAATTACGCATTGAATAATCAAATGATGTAAGTTATCAGTAAGTAAGGTTAATCATAATGCTAATATTAGCATAACGACCAATAATTATATACGCATTATATATATATTATTACATTTAATAGAAATTATTGAAGCTCATATATGCAATTTCCGAGAAAAAATAATGAGCGTATAGAATCAGTTGCATATATATATTTTATTTACTTATCATTATTAATTCATACACTCTTTTTAAGAATCTATCGACTGATTATTTTGATCATTTCATCGTTAGCCGCATTTGGGTTCCAATGAACATCTGTGGGAAATGCTAATCTTTCAGTTCATCCGCATTGACTTTCCAATGGACATCATTGGATAAGGCGGATCATTTCGTTCATCAGCATTTACCTCCCCATGGACACCATTGGGCAATGCTGATCGCTCGATACATCCGCTTTGGCTTTCGAATGAGCATCATTGAGTAATGCTGATCATTCGATTCATCCGCATTGGCTTCCCAATGAGCATCATTGAGTAATAATGATCGTTCGATTCATCCGCATTGGCTTTCCAATGAGCATCATTAAGTAATGATGATCATTCGATTCATCCGCATTGGCTTTCCAATGAGCATCATTGAGCAATGATGATCATTCGATTCATCCGCATTTGATGTTCAATGGATACCCATTCACTGCTCAATGGTCAGCCCTGTACACCATTGACAAATGCGGAAATCTCAATGGGTCCCCATTCATTGTCCAATGGAGTCGTATGAGGACCATTGGTTGCCATTGGCGATTCAATGGAGTTTTTTACTACGGGTGGAAAAGTTCGGGCTTAAAAAGAAAAATAATCTTTGAAGAGTCAAAAAAATCGTGGGAAATTAGTAAAGATCTTATTGTATAAATTGAACAATCGCATTATTGACGATTGTCGATCAAAAATAAAAAAAATAAAAAACGAAAAAAAATTCTACGAGAAATCGTCCTTGGCCCTGACAGTAAATCTGCACAAGGTCGAGGTAGTCGCATAATCTCCGGGGATGTGAAAATAAATATATTAATGACGGAATAATATCTCAGTGCTCGTTTCTGAGCGAGTAGTTAACGAGCCATGACCGTTTTTCTCGGGCAAGAGAGAAAAAAAAAGACTATTAAAATATTGAGAGATCATCGTGGGGGTCTCGTAAAGACCATGACGATATTTTACACGTGTTCTCGATACTCATAGAGATATAATTCACTTCATTTGATTGTATGAGAGTTTCAGAAATTATCGTCGATTTTGTTGTGCCTCCACGAAAAAAAAAATGATCGGGGACGATTCATGTGTAATATTTAAAAAATTACTGAATTCAATGCAGAATATACGGTTCAGAACTGTAATTCAGGCGTTTTACTTGGAGTCCATTATAAATTAATGGATTTAATGTAGTTTCTACTTTTCAAACCATTATAAATGCTGAATTACACTGTAAAAAATGTAATGTTTACCGCAAAAAAATGATAAAGTAGAAATAACAAGCAGAAACGACGAAATCCACTGTGTTTGAACTGTAAAATTTACAATGGTCTTCATAGAATGTTCAAAGCACATAATTAGAAATTGCAGTGTTCCCAGTGAAAAATCAAATGCGCGCCGCAAAACATGCAACGTCAATTTCAATTTTTACAGTGTGACACTGTAACGGGACGACCTGCGGCGTGCCACGATCTCTGCATTTCGCCCGAGATCCGCTAGATGGCGTCGGACGGCGCGCCCTCTCGCGCCAGCGAGAGAGCCACCGAGCACCTATAAGGTCCGATGTATTACCAACATCGGCGTCCTCAATTGACATACAATTGTTGGAACATCACCCGCGTTCTGTGGTCGAGCAGTCCTATGGAGTGGACTGAAGACTACATTTTTTTAAGAGGAGGCTAAATACCGACACTAACACCTCGAAATTGCCATCCAAACTTGCTCTTATACAAATGGATGAAATTGAATAAAATTTTAACAACATCATCGGAACAATGGCAGGAATGAAGCCTCACTAAAAAATTTTCGAACAACAAAAATAAATTTGCAGATTCATTTACCACCAAGAAACTGTAATTGAAAAACTTAAATTATTAAATTTTGACTGCATTTCGGGTAAAAACAAGAGTGAGGCTCCATGAAAAACGCCACGATACAAATATCGAGACGCTTTTGATATTATTTTATCAAAATGACACGCCGTAAGTTTGGATGGCGCATCAAGAGATAAATATCGATAAATTGTAGTTTTATTGAAAAACGAAATGGCGAAATGTAGTTCACAGACGTGCGAGTGAGGGCAGCACCGTGGATTCTGACGAGTAACCTCTATAATATTTAGGGGGCTCGAATGAGTTCGTTGGCATTAGCTGTAACACATTTTAGCCTCTCAATTGACAATTAATTGTTACTTAATTTATCCCCCTCTTAATTGTCAAAATGTAATTAATTTTCATCCACGGTTGTCGGAGAAAGACTGGACGACGATGACACGTCGATAATGTAGGGATTGAATAAAAATGGTATTTAGCCTCCTTTTAACAGATCACCATTGCATTTCGGTGACACTCGTGCTCTTTATGGGTGCGAGGTTAAACTAAATTCGCTTAATTAATTGAAAAAATGTGATTTTTGTTAATATTGACAATTTTAGAATTTGGATTAACGAAATTGTAATAAATAATTCACAATATAATATTATTATATGATGTTCCATTTTTTTTCTTTTATTTTTGATTCACTTCCTTCGTATGAAAACCTTTTTGTTTTTGTGATTTTTGTTTTACAGTCTTCAGGGTCGATTATGAAATTAATTTGTCAATTAAATTGAATATTGGTATTAATCAATTTTTCACAAATTACTCGAATGAATTGAAAATTCATTAAAAAGAAAATGAGTTTGGCAGTATAATATTAATATTACAAATTATATATTAGATGCAGAATTATTTTTGGTCTCGCAATAAAAAATGTGATTCGCAAAATTATTTTCGAGTTGAAGTAAGGACAAACATCAAATTCGGAAATATAAAAAATGGCATCGAAAGAATCAAAATGGCGAATGAAAAGCAGGAAGGCCGCGCATTACACTTTTGGAGATCGCCGGAAACGTTAAATTCCATATCCTATTCGTATCTACACACGTGTATCTATATATATATAGATACTCGAGTCTTATGTATGGGTCATTCCATGTCAAATCGACCAAGAGTTGGAATCGACCCCTTTTAATTTCGATGAAATTTGGTCAGAAAGTTTCGTTTTCAATAAAACAAAGTTCTACCAAAAGAAAAAAAATTAAAATTTTTTTTCGAAAGTTATGCAAAACTCAAAATTTCACATTTTTTCAAATCTGTCAAGTTTATTTTTTAATTATCTTGAATCGTTCTGAATTCGTTTTAAAGAGTATACTCATGGGGCTATGAAAAAAAAATATTCCGAAAAAAAACTTTGAAAAATGATGAATATGGAGAATTTTGAATTTTCAAAAATCGTGAAAATCCAAGTTCCATATTTTATTTTTGGTTCAATTTTTTTTATCCAATACCTTGTACTGATCTTCAAAGATCCTGACATTTTCAGAGAGGTGTTTTTTTTTCTTCAAAAATAAAAATTTTTGAATTTTTAAAAATCGTGCAAATCCACGATCAACATAAAAATTTTTGTTACATTTTTTTAATATAATACCTTGTACTGATCTTAAAAGATCCTGAAAATTACAGGATGGTGTGTTTTTGTTTCAAAAATAGAGATTTTTGAATTTTGGTAAAATTTTTTTTTTGTTTATCCTCTGAGTTAAGTTGTAAGTAAGTAAAGTAAAGTCCTCTTAGTAAAGTTGGGCAATCATGTAATTCTGTAATTTTGAGGTTTATTGAGGTTTAAAGTTAAAGTTGGGCAATCATGTAATTCTGTAATTTTGAGCAGTACAAATTTCCATTCATGACAATTAAAAAAAAAAAGTCTACCAAAATTCAAAATTTTTTATTTTTGATATAAAAACACACCATCCTGGAAATGGCAGGATCTTTTAAGATCAGTACAAGGTATTATATAAAAAAAAATTAAACCAAAAATAAAATATGGAACTTGGATTCTTACGATTTTTGAAAATTCAAAATTCTCCAAATTCATCAGTTTTCAAAGTTTTTTTTTTGAATTTTTTTTTTTTTCGTAGTATACTCTTTAAAACGAATTCAGAACGATTTTTCGTAACTATAACAGTTTTCAAGATATTTAAAAAATAAACTTGACAGATTTGAAAAATTTTGAATTTTGCATAACTTTCGAAAAAAAAAAATTTCCTTTGGTAGAACTTTGTTTTATTGAAAACGAAAACTTCTGACCAAATTTCATCGAAATTGAAAGGGGTCGATTCCAACTCTTGGTCGATTTGACATGGAATGACCCGTATATACTATATATCACGTTCTCGATAGATCCATAATTGGAAGGAAAAAATAGACGAAACAAGAGGTAAAAAAAAATCAGGTCTCGACCCTCAAGCAAACAGAGGCTGCCCTCGCATTACGCGATGAAAATCCTCTGTGAAAAACGATCTTGCAATTCTGCCTTATATCCATTTATACTCAAACGTTCGTATTACAACTGAAAAAAGAAAAATTTCCACGCCGAATAATGGCTTGAAATTCTAAGTTCATTTCCAAAGAAACATTTTTTTTTCTCATCCAATGAATTTCGATTAAACAAGAAATTTGTTTAATTGGTAATTAAAAATCAGTGTCGAGATTACTCTTAATTAATCAATACAAATTGAAGTCGAAATTTTTCATTTTTTTTAAATATTGACGGTCCTTATTTTAATCGCGATAATAAGAGTGAATTTTTGCAACTAGAAAATTAAACCAAAAAGACGTTGGAAAATTAATTACTTTCTAGAAAAATTAGAACAATCCACATGCTCGAAAATTACAATTATTTTGAATAATCACTATTTTTTTCAAAAGTATTAAAATTTTGTGTGATCGAAATTACAATTGTCCCTCTTGATTAATTTTTGTAATAAGATTACAATAATTTCAATTATTCACAATTTTCTCTGATCAAATTAGCCTTATTTCAAATAATACTGATTTTTACTATTCTAATTACATTTAATTCAATTGTTTCTAATTTTTTCCAATCGAATTCAATTTATTTCGGATGTTTGCATTTTTTTCCAACCCACATTGAAATTATTTCAATATTAATTGCAATTATTTTTAATCAAATCGCAGCTATTTCGATTCATAGTAATTTATATTCGATAAAATTACTATTATTTGGATTAATAGTAGGGTCATTCCATGTCAAATCGACCAAGAGTTGGAATCGACCCCTCTCAATTTCGATGAAATTTGGTCAGAAGTTTTCGTTTTCAATAAAACAAAGTTCTACCAAAGGAAAAAAATTGAATTTTTTTTTTTCGAAAGTTATGGAAAATTCAAAATTTCACAATTTTTCAAATCCGTCAAGCTTATTTTTTAAATATCTTGAAAACTATTACAGTTACGGAAAATCGTTCTGAATTAATTTTAAAGAGTATACTTGGGGCTACGAAAAAAAAAAATATTCCGAAAAAAAATTTGAAAAATGATGAATTTGGAGAATTTTGAATGTTCAATAATCGTAAAAATCGAAGTTCCATATTTTATATTTGGTTTAATTTTTTTCTTATAATACCTTGTACTGATCTTGAAAGATCCTGAAATTTTCAGAAAGGTGTTTTTTTTGTTTCAAAAATATAAATTTTCGAATTTTTAAAAATCGTGCAAATCCACGATAAACATTAAATTTTTGCTTTAATTTTTTTTATACAATACCTTGTTCTAATCTTAAAAGATCCTGAAATTTTCAGGATGGCGTGTTTTTTATTCAAAAATAAAAAATTTTGAATTTTGGCACAGAATTTTTTTTTTTGTTTTTCCTCGAAATTAAGTAAAGTTGAGCAATCATGTAATTCTGTAATTTTGAGCAGTAAAAATTTCAATTAATGACAATTGAAAAATTTTTTTTTTTACAAAAATTCAAAAATTTATATTTTTGAAACAAAAACTCACCATCCTGAAAAAGTTAACCAAAAATTTAATGTTGATCGTAAATTTGCACGATTTTTTAAAATTCACAAATGTATATTTTTGAAAAAAAAAACATCTCCGAAAATTTCAGGATCTTTCAAGATCTGTACAAGGTATTATATAAAAAAATTAAAACAAAAATAAAATACGGAACTTGGATTTTCACGATTTTTGAAAATTCAAAATTCTCCAAATTCATCATTTTTCAAAAATTTTTTTCGGAATATTTTTTTTTTCGTTGCCCTAAGTGTACTCTTTCAAACTAATTCAGAACGATTTTTCGTAACTATATAGTTTTTAAGATATTTAAAAAATAATCTTGACAGATTTGAAAAATGGTGAAATTATGAATTTTGTATAACTTTCGAAAAAAAAATTGCAATTTTTTTTCCTTTGGTAGAATTTTGTTTTATTGAAAAAGAAAACTTCTGACCAAGTTGCATCGAAATTGGAAGGGGTCGACTCCAAAGATTGGTCGATTTGACATAGAATGACCCAGTAATATTTTCGATTTAAATTGCAAAAATTTCTATTAACGATGGTTTTATTGGAATAGAATTACTATTATATGTACAATTGTTATTCCTTTAATTCATTCAGAAACTTTGCCCGCCTGAGGCAGTATTTGGAAAGAAAGTGGGGGAAAAGAGAGTATGGGAAAGTGGTGGGAGAGAAGGAGAGCAAACATAAACATAATATAAATCAGTGTATGAGCGACCGGCGAACAGAAGAGGAGCGACAGAGAAGAGAGAACCAGTACAAACAATAACATGAGTTTACTCACGTCTAAAATCAGACGAGTCCCAGAAAGAGAGACAGAGTATGGGAGACAAATATGTGGCCAACTTTTCCATCAATTAATCCCAGATTATGATATCTCGGTACTGCGTAGGCCAAATAAGATAAAATAAGGCCCAACCGAAAGGCAAAATTATTATTCAATGGGAAAAGTGTCAGATTTTTCATTCAACGACGAATTTTCCTGGAAAATCAAGTTTAATTTTAAATTAAATGCCACTTCAGGCACGTTTTTCAAAATTCTTCAATTTTTTTCAATTGAAAAAAAAAATTCGTACGTAAAATAAAAGAAAAAAAAATCATGAAAAAGAAGAAAAAAAAATTTTTACTGGCCGAGTGGAAAAAATCATCTAAATAAATCCGAGGTTATTTGAAGGTTATTCGAAAAACACTCGTTTGATTTTGCACAGATAAACAATCAGATCGAGATGGAAAAATAAATGATATATAAATGATAGGAGACATTCCACGTCAGACACCCCATTTTTTGAAATCGCCAAAAATCGCATACAAATTTTTAAAAAGCAGTTACAACTATCAAGAAAATTTGTGATTTTTTTCTGATTTTTAAATTACATTTTTTAGCCGGAAAAAAATACAAAAAATTTGTTTGTCCCATTTTGTAACTCGAAAATTATTCATCGTACGAAAAAAAAGGAGAACATAAAATGACTTTTCACTGAAATTTTTTACAAACTCCTCCGAAAGCTCTATATGCCATTTTCGGAGCAAATAATGTTTTGATACTTTTTTTCTCAGAATTGACATTTTCGATTCGTCTGTAGTTTTAACAGCTTTTTAACGATTAAACGAATTTACCTAAGTGTCGCCACAAATTTTTAAAGAAACAAAAAGTATTTTCTCCTCATGGCAAGCCTCGTGTGCGCGCCGTGAGAGCGTGTTCTTCAATCCTCAAAGACTTTTCTAGTAGCCGTAACTGAAAAATAGGGTATCTCGAACGAGATGAGTGAGATGGAGAGACTGATCTCTTCGGAAGAGGCGCTCGTTCAATCACGATTGAACTTCACTTAGGTACGTTCGTTTAATTGTATTTCGCGCCTCTTCCTTCAGAGATCAGATATACTGCGACCTCGATTCTCGGAACCTCGATCTTTGCAATTGCAGCGTAGTGGGAGGAGCGCCAAGCCAATCGCGTCAGGCCGTCGTCAGCCACCAGCGGCGCAGAGACGGGTCTGTGCAATGTGCGCAACCCCACTTCTTGCAAGAGCCGGTCCCGCACAATTCCGATTATCGAGGTCGCAGTGTATGTAGTTGTTTAGAGCAAGGCACGGCTCAGAAACAAGTATATACATATAAATATATATATATATATATATATATATATATATATATATATATATAATTATTATTTTTCTTTTTCATTGAAAAATAAATATACACCCAGAAAAAAGATCTAGTACATTTAACTAAATCCTAGTCAAGCCAAATAATTTTTTTTAGTTGTAGGTCGGCCTAATACAACTCGATTCAAGTCAACGAATTTTTTTTTTTCATGACCTACTAGAAAAATATATTGCGATCTAATAAAGTTTTATTTAATATTAATAAATATTTCAAACTGAACAAATATGTATTTAAATGAAATATATTTTTTTAAATATTTACACAATATGTATTTTTAAACATTTCAATCTTTGAATGTATAACTACACATATGAAGTCTACAATTTCGTAAAGCTTCGTCTTTTTTTTAACAGAAGGGAAAAGAAAAAAAACCCTTTTTTATGGGAATCCTTTTCGGGGATTCGACCATCTTGCGTTTTGCCGCAATGTTCAATGTGTTAAATATCCATACTGACAAATAAGGATATCAAACATAGACGAGATTGGAAAGGATATAGGCGTCGAGAGGCAGGTTCGCTTGTGCGAGAGGTAGCCACCTGGCGGATTTTTGGGGTACTGACGAATCTGCAGATATGATCGGACGAGATTACGGGTGAATAGGTATTTAGTAACAACGAATAGAATTTTTCTACAACGCCTGTTTCTCGATGACAGGGAATTCAAATAAGTAAATATAGTGGAAGTAAATATCGCCGAAAATTGGATGGAAAGAAAATTTTCTTTAAAGTAACTAAAAAATAATGAAATAAACGATTATAGTACCTACGACTAGATCTTTTTTCTGGGTGTGGTCTTTTATAAGAAATCGAAAGACTCAAAAGTGAATCTCAAAGAACTTTGGTTTCATCCGAAAGGGATTCAAGAGCCAACGCTGGACACAAAGATTTATCTTCCGTGAAAAAAGGCAAACGTAATATCGGTTGCTTTCTCTTTGGACCCGATGTTTCTATCCTTTTTACTGTATCATTTTTGCCCTAACTCGAGCCGAGAATGAGTGATAACGTTGATTGGCAACAATTTTACGAACTATACGACGCACCACTTCCATACTCTTTGTGTGAAAAGGGAGGAAACCTCTAGACGTGCACGCCATCAACGGATCAAATCAGTTAATACGCCTCTTGGATATCGCGCTGATGCTACGGCAACGCCAACTTTCGGTTAACGGCGGCAACTCAAAGTCGTTCTTCTCATACAGTAAACATATGAAAATAACAGTTTAAATTCGATATCGTCCACATTTTTACAGCTACAGCGTTTATTCTGGGATAAATGGAAAGAGAAAAAAATAATAAACAATACGTGTGACTTAAAATTTTTTTAAACTGTATATTTTATTGAAAATATTGAGAAATTGATTTTTTTATATAGATATACTTCCATGTATAAGCAAGGTCCTGCCTGTATAGAGTCAGCTGCTCGGCGGCTCCTCGAGACAGTGAGGTTAGGTAAATGTACTTGTCTCAAGTCGCTATCAATTCCACATATCCAATGTGGATATATTTCTCACATATATTTGACGTATATTTCGCAAGAATATCTCATTTCTACAACCAAATATATTCAATATATTCGAGATATATTTTCTATATACATCGACATGTATTCTTTTTCCGTGAGGTTGTTTTTATCATATATGAACAAATATATAATTGAATATATCAAAATATTTAAGCCTCAAATTCACGAAATGATCTCTAAATTTTGCAGACATACTTTCAAGTCTCTCCAGGTGTATATAAATAAAATATCGATGAGTTTTGATTGACTTTATTGAAAATTTCAATCACACATTTTTATTATTTTTCGAAACGTTTATCCCCGTTGTAAAAGTGGATTATGATATATTTGAAATATATCACGATATATAAGCGCTTTTATATATATTCTAAAAATATCTGACAACTCACTTTTTAACGTTTTTAACTGAATTAATGACTTGAACCGTACAGCTGACCGCATTCTAACGTCCGCGTGTTGCCTGAATCTGCCACAACGCCGCGCCACTAGAGTTATCCAAGAGGCGTATAGTACAAAAGCGCCACCATTTTTTCAAACCCCAATCATATTCACGCACAGTTGCATCACCAATGCCAGTACTTGCTTCCAGGGAGAGAAAAGATCATTCCATTTTTATTAAATGAAAATTGTTTTTATTCCTAGGAGTCAGACTCTCAGAAACGGAATAAATTACGCTTCAATCCTTCGTCAAACGAAGGTGCGTATTTTGGTCAGACCAAAAAAAAACGATGCTGGGCAATCAAATCGCTGGCACAGCAGATGCAAATCAACTAACGATGTTGGAATTGAGCTTTCAAAAAGCCAATTCGTTCTGACGTCTTGTGACGTCTAAGAATGATGGGTTATGGCTCGATAGTCTTAATGTTGTTTATTTCAAAAACTTTGATCGACCTCGGCCATCATTTTCTTTCTTTCATAAATAACTTCTTATTTTCCTTGTTTTCCCTCGATGAAGAACAGTCTCGACTTTCCTCATTTTTTATATTTTATGCGTTTTGTAAATTCGCTTACCGAATTCGTGTGTGACGACATCGGAACAAAACGAAAGAATGAAGATCACGCTCTCACGGCGCGGACACGAGACTTTTTGTTTCTTTAAAAATTTGTGGCGACACGGGTTGAAATGGGGGTACTATATATCTGATCTCTGAAGGAAGAGGCGCGAAATACAATTACTTTATATATTTACAGATTATATTAACGAAATAGTGTAGATATTGATATTTTATCATTATTAATCGTAGACGGGGAAAAATAATAAAATAATCTTGTTTTGATATTGCGAAGACGATTCCAGGAAAAAAGCAGTATCATTGCTTCATTCCCAAAAATCATGCCCAAATCGAACTAAAAAAACCCTGCAAATCGAAATTTGCACATTGCTTCCTCATCTTTATCCATAGCTTACATAGCTTCCTTTAACACACAGTATGGCGATCAAATTTGGCTTCCTCATAATGGAAGCTTTGTTAACTATTGAAAAATATTAGTAATCAATATGCAAATTCGTTCGACTTTCGCCAAATTTTATAACGAATAACATTGATAGCTATACTGGCTCTTCACAAAATTTCGTTGCAATATCTAAAAAATTTCAAAAGTTAAAGCGTTAAAGCGATAAACATTTAATCATTCGATCGATTTTCGCCAAAATTAATAACGAACATCCGCGATAGCTAAATTAGCTCTGTGCAAAGTTTCGGTGCAATATCTGAAAAATTGCACAAGTCAGAGGGTTTACGCTATTTTTCAAAAAATTAAAAATTTCATAAAATTTTAATCCCTCAATGGATTTTTGCCAAATTTAATAGCGAACAACCTCGATAGCTATATTAGCTCTGTGCAAAGTTTCAGTACAATATCTCAAAAATTGCACAATTTAGAGCGTTAGGCTATTTTTCAAAAAAATTCAAAATTTCATAAAATTTTAATCTCTCGATGGATTTTCACCAAATTCAATACCAAACAACCTTAATAGCTATATTAATTCTGTACAAAGTTTGAGTCGAATATCTTGAAAATTGCAGAGGTTAGAGCGTTTACGCCATTCTTGCAAAAACGAAAAAAGTCGATAAAATCTGAACACCCGTTATAATTGAAAGAAATTTTTTTTCATAATGAAGAGCAATTCGTGCTCGACAAAGGTGTCAAATTTTAGCTTGATATCTCGAAACGTTTTCGAGTTATTAATTATTTACATCTGAAACTCAGGATACACACACACACACATCCATCCGGACATTTTTTCTAAATATGATTTCTTGATGTTTTAGGACATTTTAAACATATTGGCATGATAATCGCGACAAAAATTTTATTCACGAAAACAAAGCTTCCTTTATGAGGAAGCAAAACTACTCATTCGCCATAGAAACCTCGGTGTATCCAAAGAGGGTAAATTAATTCTTTTTTGCTTCCTCATAAAGGAAGCTTTGTTTTCGTGAAAAAATTTTTTTTCGCGATTTTTATGCCAATATGTTCAAAATGTTCTAAAACATCGAGAAATCATATTTAGAAAAAATGTCCGGATGGATGTGTGTGTGTGTGTGTGTGTGTGTGTGTGTATGTATGTATCCTGAGTTTCAGATGTAAATGATTAATAACTCGAAAACGCTTCGACATATCAAGGTAAAATTTGGCACATTTGTCGAGCACGAATTGCTCTTCGTTCTGAATTTTTTTGTTTTAAATTATAACAGGTGTTCAGATTTTATCGACTTATTTCGTTTTTTCCAGAATGGCGTAAACGCTCTAGCCTCTGCAATTTTCAAGATATTGCACTCAAACTTTGTACAGAATTAGTATAGCTATTAAGGTTGTTTGGTATTGAATTTGGCGAAAATCCATCGAGGGATTAACATTTTATGAAATTTTGAATTTTTTGAAAAATCGCCTAAACGCTCTAACTTGCGCAATTTTTAAGATATTGTACTGAAACTTTGCACAGAGGTAATATAGCTGTGAAGGTTATTCGCTATTGAATTTGGCAAAAATCTATCGAGAGATTAAAATTTTATGAAATTTTGATTTTTTTGAAAAATAGCGCAAGCGCTCTAACTTACACAATTTTCAATATATTTCACTGAAACTTTGTACAGAACTTGTATAGCTATCAAGGTTGTTCGCTATTAAATTTGGAAAAAAATCCATCTAGGGATTAAAATTTTATGAAATTTTGAATTTTTTGAAAAATAGCGCAAGCACTCTAACTCACACAATTTTCAATATATTTCACAGAAACTTTGTACAATACTTGTATAGCTATCAAGGTTTGTTCGCGATCAAATTTGGCGAAAATTGTTCGAATTTGCACATTGATTACTAATATTTTTCAATAGTTAACAAAGCTTCCTTTATGAGGAAGCCAAATTTGATCGCCATACCGTGTGTTAAAGGAAGCTATGTGACCTATGGATAAAGATGAGGAAGCAATCTGCAAATTTCAATTTGCAGGGTGTTGCAATCGAGAGACGTGAGAGTAGCCTTTGACTTTAATTTGAATAGACTTTATCGGCGTCCATGGGTCCATTGATAAAGTTTATTAAAATGTACAAAAAGACATGCAAACAAATAAAAATGAAAATAGTTTACAAAATTGAAAAAGTACAAAAAATAAACAAAAATGCGGGCTTTAGAAAATATTCATAGTCTCAACCCTGTTAATGCACAGAGAAATTGGTGTATTCATTTGGGATGAAAAACGCATGGGAAGTAATGGATTCTCCGCTGAGCAAATTTTTTTATAGTCTGTAAATATATCAAGTGAAAAACTGTTATAACTACTGACAAATCGAAGGTAATTCTGAGAAAAAAATATCAAAACATTATTTGCTCCGAAAATGGCATATACAGCTTTTGGAGGAGTTCGTAAAAAATTTAAGTGAAAAGTACGTTGAAAATCCTAAATTTCATGTTTTAGTTTTTTTTCGTATGATGAATAATTTTCGAGTTACGAAATAGAACAAGCACATTTTTGAATTTTTTCCGGCTAAAATGTGTACTATAAAAATCTGAAAAAAATCAAGAATTTTCTTGACAGTTGAAACTACTTTATAAAAATTTGTATGCGATTTTTGGTGGTTTCAAAAAATGGGGCGGCCGACTTGACGTGGAATGCCTCATATATAATATAATACCGATAAATTTACCATATATTAGATTTTTATAATATATTATAATAATTTATCATATATAATAATAATTTATCATATCTTATATATTTATTATGTCTTATACGATATATAATATAATAATGATAAACTGTTTTTTTAAAGTGATAATATTGAAGTTCAAAACAAATTATTTGAGGAAAAAAACCATTGACACTTTGGCCATGATGATAATAATGCGCCTTGAGCTATGAGGACTAATAATGTATACATATCTATATAGAGCTACGCTTGAGTCATTCCGTCAGAGGGAGAAAACAAGGAACGAAGGTCGTATAGGATGTTCCGAACTCTGTATATAGCATATATAGATTGAGCCTTGACCCATTTGCAACTTATTAGATTATTACCTCAAGGGTCATTAATTAGCAGATTAAGGTGGAGGTTTTAACACCCATTTTTTCCATTCATCCAATGAGGCACATTAATACGGGCTATTTCAGGTCAACTCAACGAACTTTTGACCCCGCTCCTTGTGGAATTTTGATTTGAATTTTTTTTTCTATTAAGGGCATCAAGATTTTGTCAGATTTTATTTATGAGCTATTTTTTTCTCATAATATTTTTTAGTGCACAAAAATGCCGAAATTGAAAAAAAAAATCCCACAAATCCGCAGATTTTATAACAAAATTTACAAGTCATGGTTCACAATGTGACCTTTGTATTTTTTCTGCGCTTTCATCTCTTTTATTTTTATTTTTTGAAGGAAAATAAAATCATTAATCAGATCCGAGAAGATGAAATTGAAATTTGACTAAAATTGACATGGAATAGCCCATATATGTACACGAGCCTTTTGTAATGTACAAAACGGAATGATAGTGATCTTTGAAGAAGGAAAATAATACCGTTTCTGTTAGGTAAGGCGATAATAATCGCACAGAAATCTATACAAAGTAATATTTCCTTTATCGAGAAAAAATTCTGTGGTATCTAAATTCGATTAAAGAAAAATTAGTATTCCTATTTAACTTATTGCTTCTAATAAAAATGACCTTCTATTAAAAAAACAATATATTATGTATTTTAATTTTTAATCAATTTATATTTTCATCTCACTTTATTTATTCGCAAATCGAGCTTTTTTTAAATCCGAGTAAACTCAATAGTAATGAGTTTTATTCCAAACAGAGCATACTCATTTTCGCTCAATTTGTGAAATTTATATTTTCATCCCACTTTATTTCTTGAAATTCGAGTAAACTCAATGGCAATGCATTTTATACCAAACAGAGCCTACTTCAATTTATTCCAAGCAGAGTATATTCATTTTCACGACATTTTTGAAGTTTATATTTTCACCCCATTTTATTTATTCAAAACTCGGGCGTTCTTGAAATTCGAGTAAACTCAATCCCAATGAATTTTATTCCAAACAGAGCCTACTCCAATTTATTCCAAGCAGAATATATTCATTTTCACGACATTTTTGAAGTTTATATTTTCACCCCATTTTATTTATTCGAAATTCGGGCGTTCTTGAAATTCGAGTAAACTCAATCGCAATGAATTTTATTCCAAACAGAGCCTACTCCAATTTATTCCAAGCAGAATATATTCATTTTCACAAAATTTTTGAAGGTTATATTTTCATCCCACTTTATTTATTCGAAAATCGGGCGTTCTTGAAATTCGAGTAAACTCAATGGCAATGAATTTTATTCCAAACAGTGCCTACTCCAATTTATTTCAAGCAGAGTATACTCATTTTCGCGCAATGTTTGAAGTTTATATTTTCATCCCACTTTATTTATTCGGAAATCGAACGTTCTTAAAATTCGAGTAAACTCAATCGCAATGAATTATGTACCAAACAGAGCCTACTCCAATTTATCCCAAGCAGAGTATACTCATTTTTGTGCAATTTTTGAAGTTAATATTTTCATCCCACTTTATTCATTCGGAAATCGAGCGTTCTTAAAATTCGAGTAAACTCAATCGCAATGAATTATATGCCAAACAGAGCCTACTCCAATTTATTCCGGCAGAGTATACTCACTTTCGCGCAATTTTTGAAGTTTATATTTTCATCCCACTTTATTTATTTGGAAATCGAGCGTTCTTGAAATTCAAGTAAACTCAATCGCAATGAATTTTATTCCAAACAGAGCCTACTCCAATTTATTCCAAGCATAGTATACTCACTTTCGCGCAATTTTTGAAGTTTATATTTTCATCCCACTTTATTTATTCGGAAATCGAGCGTTCTTGAAATTCGAGTAAACTCAATGGCAATGAATTTTACTCCAAACAGAGCCTACTCCAATTTATTCCAAGCAGGGTATACTCATTTTCGGACAATTTGTAAAATTTGAAAAACAAAATATTTTCAATATGATCTCGGGAATTTCCTTTTATTGCAAAATCATTATTCATTAATGTCTAATTATAAATTAGCTGAAATAATCGTGATAAGTATTCTTATTTGAACTGTTTTTAGTTATATTTCATTATAATGTCGTTCCCGCGTGATTTATCTTGATCGACGTATTACGAAAGAATCATTTTGATAATATCATTTTTCAATCAACGTGTTTAATTGAATGAGACTCACGAGAGAAGATGAGAAAAACATTTTCATTATCCATGCTTGTGTAGACCATTTTAGAACAGATTCAAGAACAGATGATTTTACGATAAAATCCTAGATAATTATTGCAAAATTTGTTTTTTATTTCAGAAATAATAATTTTTGTAAAATAATATTTAGCTCCAATGTTGATGTTTAAACGAACGAGACTCGGGATGAGAACAAATATTTTCTCGTTGAAGAATCCGTGTTTGGGTTCGAAATTTCCGCACTTCGTGATACAATAAAAATCTGAAAAAATGTAACAACACTTGGCTTGCCATAAACAACAATTATCAATAACAATATTTCCCAAAAGTTATTAATAAATTGTTAAAACAAATAATTATTCAACAATTTTTCCATATGTTCTTTTTTTCTTAAACAAATTAAACGCATTAATTTTTTGTTTGTATTTCAGAACGTTTTTTATAATATTTCAAAATAGAGAGAGAAAATTTCGAAAAAATTCCCATGCGTGCAGGAAAATTAACGCTTCCGATTTGATCAAGAATTAATATAATTAATAATTATTATCATAAACTATAATTATTTCTATAAACAATTTATTAATAACTTTTGGGCAATATTATTATTCATAATTGTTGTTTATGGCATTCCAAATGTTGCCAAATTTGTTCAGATTTTTATTGTATCACGAAGTACGAAAATTTAAATCACATAAAATTTTTGGCGGGGACTGTTTCTTCACTCGATACGTCAAATGATGGACCATCAAATAAATTCACATATTTGCGAAAATTTTATTTAGAATTAATAAGGATTTATTTGTATTGACGAAGATTTTATTTGATCATGCCATTTAGTCATACTTAAAACAAATATATAAATTTATTCCCTGGTGCCGAATAAATACCATATTTATATTGGTTCGTCGAAATAGCGATTTACTTACATCAAATAAATGATCTATTGAAAATATTAAATTTGAATAGCAATTTATTTACGTCAAATAAAATTTATTTAAATGTGCGCCGTGTCGTACTGCGCACACAATATGGCGTCGTTTTCTGGACTGACGACGCTCAGCAGTCCAGAGTTGGCATATTCACGTGTATATACATTAGGGTGGTTGTTATTTGGGGGTCGGACGAATTTTTTATCAGACACCCCCCAAATCGACTCCAAATAATTCAAAAACAAAACCCTAATTTTTTCAGATTTTTATCTTGACTAACCCCACCCAAAATGAGGGTCGATTTCCCCATTTGAAATACACGTGTTTTGGCCATATGCTCAGCATATATTTTATTCTGAGTGTAAACATTTTTCGAAAAATCTGTAACTGCGAGATTTTAGTGTTCATCGATGCTACTATTTGAGGAAAAATTGACATTGTCATGCGGGTAAATCTACACGAATTGCACACCCTTTAATCTGATTTTTTTTTCAATTCAATAAAATATGGTGTCTATATGTAAAAATGATGAATGTTTCATTATTTTCCTCATCTTAAGGTCACGCAGGATAGTGAGGTAGGACATCTTATACCAATTTTCAGTAATTCGACCTTCCTAATTTTCGTATGGGGCATTCCATACCAACCCTCATTTTGGGTGGGGTTAAAGTCTAGATAAAAATCTGAAAAAATTAGGGTATTATTTTTGAATTATTTGGAGTCGATTTGGGGGGCGTCCGATAAGAAATGCGTCCGACCCCTAAATAACAACCACCCTAATGTACATGTTTCCGTTTGTACGTGATTTTGTGATTTTAGTGAAATATTGTGATGTGAACGAGGAAACGCGAGATTTTCTTTGCGATTCGGGGCTCGAAGAATATATCGAAATCTTCAAAAGTCAATAGGTTGTTAACGTGCACGATTCACACGAGTGAGCAAACAACCAAGACTGATTGGCCAAAAAAGTTATTCACACCCAAAAATAGGATGATCTCGTATATTCCCATATCAATAAAAATTCCCTAATTTCCCATATTATTCCCATATTCCCATATTAATCGTGAGTCCCAAATTTTTAGGTTATGGTTGGTCATGGAACAGATTGTCATGACCAAATAAATTCCTTATTTGTAACAAATAAAAAATTATTAGTGGCAACTAATATAAATTCAATAAGAGCATTTATTAAATAAATTTTTGATTACTATCAAATAAATTTTTATTTGAAACAAATAACTTATTTATTGCAGGCAAATAAATTTTTCATTAGGGCGAAATAAAAGAAGCTAAGAAATAGTGAACTTGAAATTAAATAAATCCAAATATTCGATACTAATAAAACCGTATTAGGCCTATATTTAAATAAGAAATTTTATTTGTTTCAAGCAAATTTTATTTTTTTCAAATTAGTATATTATGATACTAGTGCGATGAAACTTTTTCTGACGAGTGTGAGTTTGCAGCATGAGCCGAAGGCGAATGTTGCAATCACACGAGTTGGGAAAAAGTTTCTCGCACGAGTATCGTACGAAATTTTATTGTACGAGTGCGCAAAGTGGCACTTTGCGCACGGAGTGTAATAATAGTATATTACGATACTAGTGCGATGAAACTTTTTCTGACGAGTGTGAGTTTGCGGCATGAGCCGAAGGCGAATGTTGCAATCACACGAGTTGAGAAAAAGTTTCTCGCACGAGTATCGTACAAAATTTTATTGTACAAGTGCGCAAAGTGCCAGTTTGAGCACGCGCAGCGTGCGCAAATTGGTACTTTGCGCACGGAGTGCAATAAAAATCTTTTCTGTGGGTGTATTCAACGAACATTTATATTTATGTTCAAAAATCAGCGTTTTGACGCGGACCCCCCTTAATGTTGATTACCCAAGAGCCAAATTAATCTCACCTTGTTTTCTTGGCGCTACGAATATTGTCAACTTTTCACGGCTGTGTACGTTCGAGTGAGAGCTCGCACCAACAGTTTCACTGTCACAGAAATCTCGAACATGTGAATTATTCGTCGTACGAGACGAAGAAAGAGAGAGCAAAGAGCGTCACAATTTATAAACACGAGTTTAATTAGCGACTTCTCGTACTTAGTCAAAAAAAAACCCTCGGGCAAACGGACGACTCTAAACTATTTTATCCGTTCTCTCGAACGCTGTACACAAAATCACTAAAAAAAATATTAAATTCTCAAAACTAATTCCGATATGGCCAAAAAATTTTCTTTGTTAAATATTTTTAATTATCGAACGTCAAACACTTTCACTTGAGCGAAATTTTGTAAAGAAAAAAAAAACATCACATTTGTCGTTTAATTATTTGTTCTTTTGTCGTTTATTTTTTTATCAAATTTTTTTCAACCGAAAATTTCGCCGCCACTTTTCACGTCAACTTTAATTTTTCATTTTTTTAATATTTATTTTCTATATAGCAAAAATATGTTGTCTCGATATTAAAATAATTTTTTATATCATTATTTTGTATTTGATAGTTATTATTATTTTTTTTTTTACTATTGAATATCAAACAATTATTCGCAGTTGAGTAAACTTTCGAAATCGAAAAAACATCCCATTTGTCGTTTAATTTAGTTTTTAATTTTTTAAATTCGACGACACTGTTTACGTGAATTTTAATTTTTCATTAGAGATATTTTTTTTGTGTATTTTTTGTACAGCAAAAGTATTTCACTCCGATTTTCTTGTAGTGTATTTTTTTTGTCACTCACTTTTAACTCAATGTTTTTGTCGTTTGAAATTTATTTGGAAAAATTCGCAAACTCGTTCAATTAATTTATTATGCGAGACACTGCATCAAAAATGTTGTTATAAATTTTGTTATAAATTTATTAACAAAATGTTGTTATAAATTTTGTTATAAATTTATTAACAAAATGTTGTTATAAATTTTGTTATGAATTTATTAACAAAATGTTGTTATAAATTTTGTTATAAATTTATTAACAAAATGTTGTTATAAATTTATTAATTTATACATGCTGTGTTTATATTTTGACGAACAATCGTTGATTTTCGTGTGTGGAATATTGTGAAATGAAAATATTCACAAAGAGCGTTACTAATTTAATGGAATTTGAACCGTGAGATACGGTGAGTTGAGATGAAGTGAATGTCGTACATCGTTTGTGGCAACTAAAAGCTATACCTGCCACCTCCATCTGGACTCTATATGTAGAGTTTGTTCAGATTGTGCACTCCAGTCCGTCCGTTTCGTTATTTTCGAACGCACGTTTCATCAACGGCCGTATATATATGGGCCTCTTCGTGTCAACTCGACCTTAAGGTATGATCCTGATTCTCCCGGATTTGGTTAACAATTTTTTTCACCACTTTACTGGGACTAACGAGCGTTCCAAATTTTTTTTTAATAGATTATATGAGGCATTCCACGCGGTTTCGAGCGGTCAAAAAGTTGTCCACTCTAAAAAAAAATTGAAATTCTGTCAAGTTGTTTAATTATGTGCAAAAGCGTAGTGTGAATTTTTTCAAAATTTTTTGATCGCATTTTTTTGAGTTTTTCAAAATAATAATAACTAATTAATAATACTTTTTTTCGTTTTTGCTCCAATAAGCTCCGAAACATTAATATTGTTATTGTCGATGTTCTTTTATCTAAAAATTTGAGAAAAACAATTCGGGAGAGTCTGATTTTCCATAATAATTGATTTTTCTTAAAAAAACACAAAAAATTATTAATATAACAAAGCACAGCTCTGGAACAAATAATCGAGCCATCTAAAAAAAAAATACACGTGTCTATTGTACGCACTTCAGAGTATTTTCTGGAATTTTTTGAGATAAATCGAAACTGACATACCGACCGAAAAAAAATATTTTCGAATATTTTTTATAAAAATGGTCATTTTTTAAACTCGAAAAATTAAAAAAAAAATGCACAAAGTTTATGTAAAACTGCAACTTTTTTGTCTGAAACATTTTTCTGTTCAATCGTATGCTTTCAAGATATAACGGTACTTAGAATATTTTGAAATTTTGAAATACTCAAAAAATTGCGATTCAAAAATTGTGAAAAAATTTACAATACGCTTTTTCATATGATTAAATAATTTGACAAAATTTCAATGTTTTTGAGAGTGGGCAACTTTTCGACCGTTCGAAACCGCATGGAATGCCTCATATACATTATTGTACGTATTTTATTTTATTTAGGTTATTTATTAATTTTTTACTTTTGTTATTTATTAAATTTAAATAAAGAAATGTTCAGCATTGGAGTCGATTTTATTTATCCACAATTTTTGCCACTCAATTTTTTTTTTAAGATTTTTTTATTGCAGCGTTTTCGGGCATTTTGAAAAAATTATTCTAAAGGATGTTTAGGATGTTTAAAGGATTAATCGAAAAAAAAAATTAGCAAAAATTAAAGGCATTTACCCGACTCAGTAAAAACGTAGAAAAAATTCTAACACAAAGTTTTTTACAAGTTGAAGAAAGTCATATCTATTTTTTTATGGCGCAGCTCATCGCCATTTATTTTAATCACTTGAGTTAAAGTATTGCAAAGTGTAACTGAAAATTAAAAAAAGATAAAAAAAAATAGGCTTTCGTCAGTCTTGAATATTTTTCGCTTTGTTTTCGAATGAAACATCGATGTTGAAATTTTTGCAGCATCGATTCTTCGATCAAAAAACAAAGTTTGGTCAAAAAAAAAAGTATTAATGCGCGATCCATGAAATTTTTTTAAAAAATGTTTTACAATCATTTTACCGTGTACAATCATTTTGGATTTAATGAAATTTTTTCAGAATCTTTTTTCGAAATTTTTTTTTTTTTAATTTTCCTGCCAATGAGATATTTTTTTATCTTGAACAATCGGGTCCCCTATCTCATCTACACGGTTTTTTCATCGAAAAACCCGTGTAGATGAGATAAGAGACCCGATTGTTCAAGATAAAAAAGTATCTCCTTGAGAGGAAAAATTAAAAAAAAAACGTCGAAAAAAATTCTGAAAAAATTTCGTTGAATCCATAATAATTATATGAAACTTTTTGCCTTCTTAGTGATTTCACGAAAACCCCGTAGTTTTAAAGTTACGCTCCATTTTTTAAATATGATCGTTTTTTCCGAAAATCGGAATATTTTTGCGAAAAAAAATCGTACGAAACATTTTAAAAGACGAAATTGAAGCTTACACTTCACCCCCGCAAGTTGTTTATGCGAAAAATAGTTATTAAAAAATTTCATGGATCGTGCGTCAAAATTACAACGGCAAAAAAAACAATTTTTTGCTCGAACAAAATGGGTCGGTGAAAATATTTATTTTTTCCTAGAAAAATATTTATTTTTTCACTATATTTATTTTGGGTATTAATTCTGCGACTCGATAATAAATTTAAAGAAAAAAAAAATTGAAAAAACTGCAATAATTCAAGGAGTCAAAAAATTATGTTCAATAATTGATCGATAAATATTGTTCGGCAGAATTGTAAAAAAATTTAATTTTCCACATGATATAATATTTACATTCTAATTATTGTACATTCATATATATTAGGGTGGCGCAAAAAAACCGACTATCTTTATTTTTCGAGTCTCTTGTGATGATATGTTAGTTTTTTATGTTTTAAGAACCCTCACCAAAAATGAGCTGAAAACAAAATTTTTTAAGGGTCACTCAAGATTTTTAAAAATTTCAAAAATCGAATTTTTATTATTTTTTATTTTTTTGCTCATTGCGGTAGGATTTTATAGACGAAAAAAAAATATGTTTTTCAAATTTTTAGCTCAAAATATTCATTTTTAAAGGTCGCTCATAACTTTTTTATATTTGTAAGTGCATTGCATTAGATGTTTTCGAGTGACCTTTAAATATTCATATTAAGATTTGATACATTTTTTTCTTTTAATTAGTAAGATAATCGATAAAAATACACCACGAGATGAATAAAAAATTGAACACAATACTGAAAATATAATTTTTCAATAACTCGATATTTTGCAAATTACAGAAATAATACGATTGATTATTTTTTCTTTGAGTTCTCAATTCCTTTTAATTTTTTTTTCTTTCGTCGTATCTTTCAACATTACGAGCATGTGAAATATCTGTTTTATCGACGCTACAGTAAAACAGAGTGTATGTTAATTTTTGCGACACAACCATTCCTTGACTATGGAACCGACCGATCTGAAATTTGACAAGGTGACAGGTGATTCTAGAGAGCTCTAGAGCTTCTGCACTGAGCTAAAAATTTGAGAAACTTATTTTTTTTTCGTCTATAAAATTCTACCGTAATGAGCAAAAAAAAATATAAAAAAATAAAAATTCGATTTTTGACGATTTTTGGAATTTTTAAAAAACTTGAGTGACCCTTAAAAAAATTTTTTTGAGCACATTTTTGGTGAGGGTTCTTAAAACATAAAAAACTAACATATCATCACAAGAGTTTTGGGAAAATAAATAGACGGTTTTTTTGCGCCACCCTAATATATATATATATATATATATATATATATATATATATATATATATATATATATATATATATATATTAAGGTGACAGTTATTTGAACTTTCGCGAAAAAAGTTCGACGCCACCCCAAAAACATAATCGAGGTGTATCAAAAAAAATCTGTGTAAAGTTTGGAGGCGCTCGGAAAATTGGAACACGCGCCACCGATTGAAATTTTAAATGTGAAATACATGTATTTATCCCACGCATCATTGATTCTTTTTTTTCCGACGATAATATTAATGAGAAAAATTTGAAACTTGGTACACTCATTGTGCATAGTATGGTGTACAAAACTAAATTTTTTCAATTTTTTTCGTTCATAATTTTGTTAATGACAAGCTCTGTAGAGATGCCCAAAAACATTTAAAATTTCAATCGCCCGGTGGCGTGTTTTCCAATTTTCCGAGCGCCTCCAAACTTTACACAGATTTTTTTTGATACACCTTGATTATGGTTTGGGGATGGTACCGAACTTATTTCGCCAAAGCGTAAATAACTGTCACCCTAATATATATCAATATATCCGTGGGAGCATCAATCGAGCCCATTTCTCGTCCCGTTGTCCCATTTTCAACGCGACCATAAATGCCAAGACAATGTATACGAATACATATAAAGCCGATTCCACCAACTCTCAAGAAGTTAATTTCAAGGAAAAAGGATTTAGGACAATTGCCAATATGGCGGATAGTAATAGATTGATATTTGGAAATTTATAACTGTCAAAACAGTGAGCCTAGAATAATATTTATTTTCGAATTCGGGAGCAGTGCTTATGAATCCTGAAAGACCTTTTGTATTCTAAATCAAAGGGCATTTTTCAAAAAGAAGGTTTAGAAAAAAAAAATTTGTTCAAGCCTCCATCTTTATTATGGGTCTTTTAAGGCACAAGCCAAATTTCTTCTTTTACATTATTTGTCACAACAATTTTTTTAAACTATAAATGGCTAAATAAATGATTGGATCATAAAAAAAAATATTATAAAAGTATTTCAGAATTCTTCCAGATTTTAGTGACGTTTTTTTTTTAGAAAAAATATTAGCAGGACTTTTAGGATTCATATGATTTAGGCATTCTTCCAAAATTTTCATCATTGCGAACTGAAACGTTAAATTTAAGGAGAAAAATTGATTATAATTACACTTAAGGATTTTCATAGCGGAAGTCAAATTTGAAAAAAGGACTTTAAGGGGGAGAGCAGATTTTAATTATTTTTTAGCAATGCAGAACGAATGGAAAATAATTGAACAAGGTTTGCGTCATTATCAATGATAAATAAGGAATAATATTTTTCACCAAAGTCCGGAGACTGGCGATGCTGCATTTTTTTAAGGGTTTAAGCCACTCTACAGACCAAAAAAGGGCATATTTCGTGATTTTTTTTTAGCGAAACCATACAAAAAATCGGATTTACAAAAAAGGGGATTTATTATCCATTTAATTGGCAATACAAAATTATTTTTTCATGGCGATATATGTGAAAATGGTGACTGCAGCATTTTTCGATGACGCCCTTATTTCTGGAAGGTCGACGGTCGAACCAATAGCTCTTATAATTTTTTAGTTACGATGTATATATAGCTATAGAAGATATATAGCTATAGAATGATATGTAGCTATAGAATGATATATAGCTATAGAAGTACGTAAGATTTTTTTTATATGTAGTTTATTGACAAAATGGCGCGTTACTAAATAAAAAAAGTAACAAAAAAATCGATTTTTTGAAAATCCTACAGTGGCCTAACCCCTTAAATCGTTACTTTTCATCGCGAGTAAAGAGACAATGGCGGATAATTGAAAAATTTGGTGCTGCACGAATCCCTGATTATCGGCGGAATTGCCCATATGATATATGCGTCTTACGAGATAAATGCTATCAATGGGAGAGTTTCATTACGGACACCGTAGCCGAGTCAGCTAATCGAAACTTCCGGTCGACCAGAGGAGAGCTTTGAAAAGTTCATGAGAGAAATATTTACAAATTCATTCACGCTCTTATCTGTGAAATTTGGAACTTTAAAGTATGGCTACGATAATTATCACTTCGCACAGTAATCACTATTTGTTATTGATTAATGTTATCGATCAACAGAATAATCAATATTTGTTACATTGTCATTGTAATTTGTGGTCCGAGACGAAAATTCAAAGTTAGAAAAAAAAAGATATATCACGATAATATCAAGGGATGACGTCAGTGGGCGGCGAGAGTGCAACGTTAATTTTTACGTCCCAGTGAGTCATCCCAATTTTTCAGATAAACAGCGACTGTTTCACTCGAAGAAAAACGTGACTGTAGGATCGTTTTTGCTGTTTTGAAAAAACACGAATTATTTTTTCAAGATTGAATTTCAAATATTTGCGCTCAACCACGAATTTGAGATTCATTTCGAGTCACAATTGGCCCGATGCTCCGCTTAAGGATGTAAGTTATTATTTTTTTCTCAATCAAATCGAATGCGTTAATTTTTTTGAACGCATATTAATTTTTTCAGAATTTTCTCTCTATTTTGAAATATTATAAAAAATATAGTTTTAAGGCTCTCGCGGCCAGAGTCATAACAAAATATTCTGAAGTACAAACAAAAAATTGCCAATTTTGTATATGTTTTTGCACACAGACTTATCGTCAGCTTTGAAAAGTTTCAAAGATACTAGGTTAAAAAATTACAAATTACAAATGTAATTTGTAATTCAAAGTTTTCTAATTACAAATTACCAATGTAATTAGTAATTGGAAATTTTTGAATTATAAATTACAAATTTAATTAGTAATTGAAAAATTTCTAATTACAAATTACAAATGTAATTAGTAATTAAAAAATGTTGAATTACAAATTACAAATGTAATCAGTAATTCAAAATTTCTTTATTACAAATTACAAATGTAATTAGTAATTCAAAATTTCTTAATTAAAAATTACAAATGTAATAAGTAATTCAAAATTTCTTAATTACAAATTACAAATGTAATTAGTAATTCAAAATTTCTTAATTACAAATTACAAATGTAATTATTAATTCAAAATTTCTTAATTACAAATTACAAATGTAATTAGATTCAAATTTCCCACTAGTTAGAGTCAAATTTCACTCTAATTACTAAACTAAATTTTCGACTAATTACATTTTTCAATGTAATAAGTGTCAAATTTTACTTTAATTACATGTAATTAGAACTAATTTTTCGACTAATTACATTCTTTAATGTAATTAGTATCAAATTTTTGACTAATTACATGTAGTTAGAGTCAAATTTGACTCCAATTACATCGATAAAATGTAATTAGTGCGAAATTTGAGTCTAAGTACATTTTTAATTTGTAATTTGAATTTTTCTAATTACTAATTACATTTGTCATATGTAATTAGAAATTTTTCAATTACAAATTATATTTGTAATTTGTAAGTAGAAAATTTTTTATTACTGATTACATTTGTAATTTGTAATTCCAAATTTTTCAATTACTAATTACATTTGTAATTTGTAATTAGAAATTTTTCAATTACTAATTACATTTGTAATTTGTAATTAGAATTTTTCGAATTACTAATCACATTTGTAATTTGTAATTAGAATGTAATTAAATACAAAAACGCCTAACTCCGATAAGCAGACGGCAAAGACACTATTTTTTCGAAAAATACAGCCATTCTAGAAATTTCAAAACGGGAATTTGAAAGTAAAGAGAAAATCCAAAAAAAAATTCAAATGCGTTCAGAAAAATTGACGCATTCGATTTGTTTGAGAAAAAAAAGAACTTACCGAAAAATTGTTGAATAATGATTCGTTTAAAAGAATTATTAATAACTTTTGGGCAATAATATTGTTGGTAATTTTTGTTTATGGCATGCTAAATTTTGCTGAATTTTTTCAGATTTTTATTGTATCACGAAGTACGGAAATTTCAATCGGATACAATTTTTGGATGGGACTGTACAGGCAATATATCCTTAAAGAGAATTGAGCAACTTCACATCAGTGAAATTAATGGAAAATTTTGAGAATCTTCTTTACAAATATTTATGACCCAATCGATAATGACCAATCGTGTTATGTAAGTCAAAATGCAGTTTTACGACATAATTGAGACTTCAACTAATGTAAAAACGTAGAACGTGACTACTGGCTTAATATTTTCTTAAATTCAAAGTTTTTATTATTGTGCCGTTTAGGTTCCATAAAATTTAGTGATTTCTTAATCTGCGAAAAATATCGTAGACCACTTCTATGATAAAAAAAATCGTTATTGTTTCCTGACAAGCTTTGATTTTCAAAATTGATTGATTTATCGATTTATTGATTTATTGATTTATCGATTTATTGATTTATCGATACCAGGCTAAAAAATGTGATACTAACGTTATCATTGTTCAATGAGAATGCCAAAATACATTTCAACAATTTTTCCCTTTATTGGATGTTATTAAAAAATAATCTATTTTTATTGCATTTAAGCGATGCAAACTTCAACGTTATAGTTTATTTCACTTTTGTTCAACAATAATCCGCAATTTTCATCCGATTTCCCTGATTCAGGGCACATTCTATTAGTGAAACAATTCTCTGTCGATTTGTAACTCAAGATTTTAGCAATTGTTGTCAATAAAAAAATCAAAACAATTTGTTTATCCGGAGAAGAGAATCCAAATGTTATTATTTTTTAATGACAAGGGTGAATAATTATGTATGTTTCTTTATTGACCAATTTATTTTTATTTCTTATTTTTTAATTAAATTCACATTTCCTAAGAATTTTCAAAGTGAAAAAGCGTCAATATGTATTTTTGGGGGCTTCATTGAGAACTTAGAATGGTAAATTCAAAAGCAAAACCGGAGCGGGGTCGAAGAGTCGACTAACCAATATTTCGAACGGCCTAAATCCCGAATTTCACGATTACGAGCGTTCGAATAACGAAGCGCCGAAATCCCGAACGCCAGAAAAGCGACAGCGGAGAGAGCCGCCCCATGCGTAAGAGAGAGAGAGATGCGCCTCCTCTCTCTCTTACGCATGGGGCGGCTCTCTCGACTTTCTCTTTTCTGGCGATCGGGATTTCGGGGCTTCGTTATTCTAACGCTCGTAATCGTAAAATTCGGGACTTCGGCCGTTCGAAATATTGGTTAGTCGACTCTTCAACCCCGCCCCATCATTGAAATCGTTGAATCGAGAATATTAAATGATTAAACATTGATGATTTTTCTAGTATTGAAAGAAAATTTAATTTCAATTTTCAATTTTAATTTTTTTCCTTGAAATTTTTTTGTTTATTTTCAAAACATTAATTAATGTGTTGGAAAAAAAGAATGATGGAAAAAAAATTTCTGGTCGAGCTCGACAAAACGCTCGAAAAAATCGCTGATGGTCTCTAGACCAGAATACCCCCTTAATAAATACGTCAAGAATAATTTTTGCTCGTGTAAAAAAAATCATGGATTATTTCGCCCTTTCCCTCGACATCCTCAAGATGGAGAAAATAATTTTTAAAAAACGTAGATCGATCGAAAAAAATAATCAAAACACAGTTAATGCGGATTCGGTGAAATTAAACTCAGAACGTCCGATATAAAATGAGAGAGCATCGATCATTCGCAACCCCCTCGTTTCGGGATAAAAATAAATTGAAAAAACACTTTGTCCTTGGCAAAAACTGGCGCGGAAAAGTGTGACTTGGTCCGCGAAAGAAAAAAAAAATAAATTCGCGTCGAAGAGACGAAAAAATAAAAATCAAGACAAAAATTTGACTCGGATGTGACGATGACGCGGTCGAAAGCCCAAAACAAACTATGAAATATGATGATTTCTGGTCACTCTTGAATAATCTTGATTCTAGAGATAAAATTTATTGTGAAATATACTTTTTCAAAATCGAGGAAGTTGGGAGCCATTTATTATTAACAGGAAATTAAGAGTACGACTAGTGTAAAAAAAATGAATATAATTTTACCACAGGATAATTGTTGTTGCAAAATAATAATAATAATCAAAGGCCCCAACATTCGAAAGAAATTCATTCGATCTGGGAATCGAAATTGACCACGATCAACTTTTTTCAAGACCAACAATGAAAATTAATTTATTATAAATTAAAACCTAGCATTTTGTTTGTGTAAAATAAATTATGAAAAATAATTTTAGTACAAAAAAAAAAAAAATAAGAGAGGGACAAAACATTGAAAAATAATGCGTTTCATTATTTGATTTTCCTTCGTGAAAAAAAAAATTGTAAACAATAAAAAACGTTTTTCAATTTCTCGCCTCCCCTTAAAAATAATTATATTCATTCGTGATGAGTATTTTGGTTTATTTTAATTTTCTTACGCCGATTTAATTTGAACTTAGATTTTATTTTTACAATTTAATTTCTGATTCTTTTTGGAGTCGATTTAAGGATACAGTCCCATCCAAAAATTTCATCTGATGGAAATTTCCGTACTTCGTGATACAATAAAAATCTGAAAAAATTCAACAACATTTGCCATGCCATAAACAACAATTATCAATAATAATACTGCCCAAAAATTATTAATTTGTTAAACAAATAATTGTTCAACAATTTTTCGGTAAGTTCTTTTTTTTCTTAAACAAATCGAATGCGTTAATTTTTCTGAACCCATATGAATTTTTTCTGAATTTTCTCTCTATTTTTAAATATTATAAAAAACATTCTGAAATACAAACAAAAAATTGCCAATTTTGTATATGGGGCATTCCATACCAAGTCGACCTGAGTGTGACCCTCGACCTCGCTGATTTCGTTTACGATTTTTTATATGATTCTTCCAACTCAAAATAGCATTCAGAGTTTTAAAACCAAATTTGAGTACGTTATGATTTTTTGAACATTTTTTTCGAAAACCTCGAGGGCCGTAATTTAAAAATCTGAAACAATTCTCAAAAATCCGGTGTCAAAAATGAAAATTTTTGAGCCCAAATTCATGATGTCCAGGATTTCCCATCCACCTCGATTTTAGGTTTTTATGAAGAAAACGTAAAAAAAAATAGATGCAGAAATTGATCTACCGTGAAAAGTGGCTTGAATATTTTTATCGTTAACCAACTATTTTTCGAAGTTTTTTCACTTTTTTCAAAAAATGGTTAATTTCTGCATATATTTTTTTACGTTTTCTTCGTAAAAACCTAAAATCGAGGTGGAAGCAAAAGCCTGGACATAATGAATTTTGGGTAACATTTTTTTATTTTTGACACCGGATTTTTGAGAATTTTTTCAGATCTTTAAATTACGACCCTCGAAGTTTTCGAAAAATCATAACGTACTCAATTTTAGTTTTCAAAATCTGAAAAAAATTCTGAATGCTATTTTGAGTTGGAAGAATCATATAAAAAATCGTAAACGAAATCAGCGAGATCAAGGGTCACACTCAGGTCGATTTGGTATGGAATACCTCATATGTTTTCGCTCACAGGTTTATCGTCAAGCTTTGAAAAGTTCCAAAGACAATTGGCCGAAAAATACATAAATACAGCCATTCTAAAAATTTCAAAATAGAGAGAAAATTCTGAAAAAATTCATATGCGTTCAGAAAAATTAACGCATTCGATTTGTTTAAGAAAAAAAAAGAACCTACCGAAAAATTGTTAAATAATTATTTGTTTACGCAATTTATTTATAACTTTTGGGCAATATTATTATTGATAATTGTTGTTTATGGCATTCCAAATGTTGGTAAATTTTGTCAGATTTTTATTGTATCACGAAGTACGGAAATTTCAATCAGATAAAATTTTTGGCCGGGACGGTACGGAAATCAATTACTATTTCAATATTTTCTAGTGAAATAAATTATGGTTAACTGTATCTTAATCACGCCCCCCTAAAAATTCGGTTAAATAAAAATTTTGGTTTAATTAATTAATTTAATTAAATTAATTAAATTAAATGAATGAATTAATTAATTAATTAATTAACAAGTTTGACCACCCTACAAAATAGGGTCAGAATATTTAATTAATTAATTAATGAATTCAATTAAATTAATTAATTAAAAAGTTTGACCACCCTACAAAATAGGGTCAGAAAATTTTTGTTTTTCGTCAAATTATGATGAATTTCGTGTATTCATCCATTTTAAGGCCGATGCACTACATCAGGGGTAAAATGGACCATCAAAAATAAAAACATTTTTAACGTTGAAAATTTTTTTTTATGATTAAAAAAAAATGTTATTATTTTTTAGAGTATATGTATTCAAATTTTATAGTCAACCGAACTAAAAAATATTGTAACCACAACTTTAAAAATTATGACTTCAACTATAAGAATGGGATTACTAGATTACTATTTTGTTAAATTTATTGTTTTTATAATTGTGGGATGTTTATTCAAGGGTCCTATAAAATTCCGAAATTTACGAGATAAATAATAGACCATTTCTATGAGTCTAGTGTATCAGTTTAAACAAAAATCGTTATTCCTCACAAGCATTGATTTTCAAAATTGAAAAAAAAAACAAATTCGTCTCCCTTCCACAAAATTATTGATACCGATTGAAAATTAGCACATTACTTTCTGCCAAATTTGAAAATGAAAAAATCTAATTTCTCACGGAGGAAGATTTGTGATTTTCTATTTTGCACAATTTTTTAAATTAAAAAAAGTTTTTTTTCTGGGAAATATTTGCTGAAAAGAGATTGTTAAAAAAAATAATTTAGAGGTATAATTTAGATTCAGACATTTGCTGAAAAGGGACTTAAAATTTTGTTTAAGGTAGTACTAAAGTAAATACACTTGAAATAGATTTGTCTGAAATTTGAATAGAGTTTCAATCAAAATAGCGACTCATTAAATTGTTGACAGCACATTCTCACTATTGAACTGTTATGTAAAGACAAATTTTCATGAAAAAGGAATAAAATAATTTAAAAAAATATTTACAATTTTTGCGGATAGGTTCCAGAAACATTGACTCATTAATTTCTGAAATATTAACGTTTAAAGTTCACAATTCATGATGAAATTCTACAAAAATGCGATATAATAGGGATAGCACGGCAACGCTGGAGACTTGACACATGGATATATATGCGTCATTCCACGTCAAATCGACCACTTTTGAACCCGACCCCTTTCGATTTGGCTGAAAATTTTTGTCTTTTTTCTACCCCGTTAAAAACATTTTTCAGGAAATTTTCAATTTTTTTTACCGAACCCAAAAAAAGTTATGAATTATTCAAAAAAAAGACTTTTGTTTTTTCAAATAGCTACAACTTCTTCAAAAATTGACTAATCGGGACGTTTTTTTTCGAAAATTTTCGTCTTTAAATGTACTTTTCGAAAAAAAATACAAAAAAAATTTCAAGATATTAAAGTCTATGAAATTTTTCACTTTTTCGAGGAAAATCTTCGTTTTCTCGGAAGCGTATTTTTTATTTATCATTTTTTTTTTTTACTAAAAAAAACTTTGTTCAATTCCGGGAAGAATGCCGCCCAAACTGGAGTGGGTGGAATTTTCCTTCTATTTTTTTTTATCGATTGGACATTTTTTTTTCGCAACTGTGCTTATTTCACAAAACACACTACTCTGTAAATTTTTGAGGATTTATAAATGACCTCAGAGTTTCAAAAATTCAGTATTGTATAACTGTTACAGAGTGGTGTGTTCTGTGAAACAAGCCCAGTTGCAAAAAAAAAATTTCCAATCGATAAAAAAAATAGAAGGAAAATTCCACCCACTCCAGTTTGTGCGGCATTCTTCCCGGAAGTGAACAAATTTTTTTTTAGTTAAAAAAAAAAAAAAAAATGCGCTTCCGAGAAAACGAAGATTTTCGTCGAAAAAGTGAAAACTTTCATAGACTTTAATATCTTAAATTTTTTTTGTATTTTTTTTCGATAAGTACATTTAAAGACGAAAATTTTCGAAAAAAAAACGTCCCGATTAGTCAATTTTCGAAGAAGTTATAGCTATTTGAAAAAACAAAAGCCTTTTTTTTTAATAATTCATAACTTTTTTTGGGTTGGGTAAAAAATTTTGAAAATTTCCTGAAAAATGTTTTTAATGGGGTAGAAAAAAGACAAAAAAATTCAGCCAAATCGAAAGGGGTCGGGTTCAAAAGTGGTCGATTTGACGTGGAATGCCCCATATGTATTACTCCTATATAACTTTGGCTTGCAATGCGCAAGCGCGAATGAAAGCGCATGCGCAGAAACACTCGCGCGTGCGCAGAAAGGAGTATTACATACAAGCAGACGGACAGCTGACTCGTTTTTCGTGTGTGAGTTCCGTGTGTGCGCGCGTCGCTGCGACTGCGGCGTTGACGCGATCTTCTATTCGTCCATATACAAAGGTGTTTACGTATCTGTATATAGATTTCATTGTGTGGTCTGCTTGTACACCCAGAAAAAAGATCTAGTACATTTAACTAAATCCTAGTCAAGCCAAATAAATTTTTTTAGTTGTGGGCCGGCCTAATACAACTCTATTCATGTCGACGGAATTTTTTTTTTTTTGAATGACCTACTAGGAAAATATATTGCGATCTAATAAATTTTTATTTAATATTAATAAATGTTATTTCAAACTGAACAAATATCTATTTAAATGAAATTATTTTTTTTTTAATATTTACACAATATATATTTTTATACATTTCAATCTTTGAATGTATAGCTACACATGTGAAGTCAACAATTTCGTAAAGCTTCGTCTCTTCTTTAACAGAAGGGAAAAGAAAAAAGACCCTTTTTTATGGGAAACCTTTTCGGGGATTCGACCATCTTGCGTTTTGCCGCAATGTTCAATGTATTTGATATCCATCCTGAAAAATAAGGATATCTAACATAGACGAGCTTGGAAAGGATATAGGCGTCGAGAGGCAGGTTCGCTTGTGCGAGAGGTAGCCACCTGGCGGATTTTTGGGGTACTGACGAATCTGCAGATATGATCGGACGAGATTACGGGTGAATAGGTATTTAGTAACAACGAATAGAATTTTTCTTCAACGCCTGTTTCTCGATGACAGGGAATTCAAATAAATAAATATAGTGGAAGTAAATATCGCCGAAAATTGGAGGGAAAGAAAATTTTCTTTAAAGTAACTAAAAAATAATCAAATAAACGGTTATAGTACCTACGACTAGATGTTTCTTCTGGATGTACGCATCCAAAAGTTTACGCTCATCGTAAATATTGAAACGACTGAAAATATATCTAATAAGCAATCAATTATTTTGCTACAGCCCTACAGTGGTATATATGTATACGTATATGGCTTGATATATACTGCAATATTGAAAAAACTCATTTTATTCCATTTAAAATATAAGAAACTGGACCAACTTTTGCTCACTCCACAGCTTTGGTACTACCTTAATCATCACTTCATTAAAAAAATATATATATATATATATATATATATATATATATATATATATTTTTAATATATATATTTATATATATATATATATAAATAAGAAAAACCCATAGCACGTGATCGATGATCAAACAAATTGTAGTCTGGGCACATTCAACCACGGTCGCGTATGGAATCAACATATTTAAGAGCGGTTCGAACTGGATTTATCCCGAGGCTAAGAATAAAACGAACGCGTATTTTTTTATTCTCACACTCCTCTCTCTCTCTCTCTCTCTCTCTCTCTCTCTCTCTCTCTCTCTCTCTCTCTCTCTTGTCTCTTTCGTGTCTAACAACGAAACATGAAAATAGCTGTTTGGCACATATAAGAAAATATCGCCATTGTCGATCATGCCAAGTTGCCAGATTTGTTGACAGAATTTGTCATCATGCAGCAGAATAATTAATTTCAAGCATTTCAATATTTTTTCCAAATTTTTCGAATTATTCAAATTATTCATAGAAAAAAAAAATTGACGTCAAGCATTTCAATATTGCTTCGAAATTATGCGAATTATTCAAATTATTCAAATTATTCATAGGAAACAAAAATTCACTATTCTTGACAGTAGAACATTATTAAGGCGTCTTATTATTTAATTTAGAAAATGCTTTTTACACTATCGCCGCAATATCGCCAATGTCGATAATGTCAGTTGCCAGATTTGTTGACAGAATTTGTCATCGTGCAGCAGAATAATTAATTTCAAGCATGTCAATACTTTTTTCCAAATTATTCGAATTATTCAAATTGTTCATAGGAAACAAAAATTTACTATTTTTGACACATTATTTAGGTCTCTTTTTATTTAATTTAACAAATCCAATAACTTAATTATCCAAATTATTCAAATTATTTAAATTATCCAAATTATTCGACTTGTTTGAATTATTAAAATCATTCAAATTATTCATATCATTCAAATTATTCATCGGAAACAAAAATTCACTATTTTTGATAGTAAAACATTATTAAGGTCTCTTTTTAGTTAATTTAACAAATCCTTTATCTAGTATCGACGCAATATCGCCATTTTCGATCATGTCAGTTGCCAGTTGACAGAATTGTCATCATTCAGTGGAATCATTAATTTCAAACGTTTCAATATTTTTTCCAAATTATTCAAATTATTTAAATTATCCAAATCATTCGACTTATTCGAATTATCAAAATCATTCAAATTGTTCATAAAAAACAAAAATTCACTATTTTCGACAGTAGAACATTATTTAGGTCTTTATCATTTCATTTAACAAATCCTTAATACACCTTCTAATTTTTTCAGATTTGAAACGTTTTTTGTTTCATTCTGTCAATAACGAGAGAGAGATTAATTTCAAGCGTGTCAATATTTTTTCCAAATTACTCAAATTGTTCGAATTATTCAAATCATTCAAATTTTCCATTGGAAACAAAAAATCACTATTTTTGACAGTAGAACATTATTTAGGTCTCTTATTACTTAATTTAACAAATTGTTTATACACTTTTTAATTTTTCCAGATTTAAAACGTTCTTTTTTTCAATCTGTCAATAACGAGAGAGAGCGAGAGAGAGAGAGCGCGCGCGCGCGCGAGAGAGAGAGAGGGAGAGAGAGAGAGAGAGAGAGAGAGAGAGAGAGAGAGAGAGAGAGAGAGAGAGAGAGAGAGAGAGAGAGAGAGAGAGAAAGAAATGACTGCGGATCTATTTGTTACGGAATGAAATAAAATTTTTGCCTTTTCCTTTATAAATTATCGAAGAATTATCAAATCACATGTAAATTATAGTCCGTGAAATACACTGAAATTCACGAAACTAGAGTAAATATCCACAGCTGGTGCGTGTGACGTAGATCATGAGCCAAGAAACGTGAAAAATTAAATTGTCTCAATTTGAACGTTTTTCCTCGCTCCAAAGCTGTTTCTCATTTATCAAATATAATTCCTTCATATTTTAACACACGACAGATATGAATCGTGAATTAAAACCGCCGCACTTTACAATCGAATTTAACTTATAAATTCTGTGATTATCCGTGCTCGTTTTTTTTCTTCAAATTTCTTGCCACAGTCCTTGCGAAAGAAAAATAATAATTTTCTGCATATCTTCACCTTAGTCACTTTTTCTCACTATAAAAAAACAGTACTTATCATAAATATGTGAGTCACACTTTTTTACGATGAGAAAAAAAACTATTAATGGTTTCTCCAATAATCCGCACTCTTGATGAATTTTTTCACCTATTCTTTAGAAAATATTCTTAGAAGTGACCGCGCGGATGCCACTCAATTTAACCGTTGCACTTTATTATCAATTTTTCATAATTTTTTTTTTTTTCAATTTATCCACGACTTTCCATTAATTTTCCTCCGATTTTTCCTACACATTTTCACCAAAGTCCTTCGAAATTCAATACAAATATCACCGCAATCACTCATCGATCATTGATCGCAGAAAATCGCGCTGTCGAAAGAGTCCAATTTTTTTGCCACCCTTATTATTTTTTTCCCACTCTTTCTCTCGTTTTATCAGCGATGATAATGCGCATGAAAAAATGATTTTTTCGAATTTCACCATGATTTTTTTTTCATTAAAAATAAAGCTAAATTAAATAAATGGAAAAACAAAAAATTGAACATTTGATCGATAATTATCGTAGATTTCAAAAATTATTATAAATTCGGAGATTGAATTATCGCTATAAAGTGATATTTGGTTTGGTCGATGAAATAAATTTTTCAATGCAATATTTATTTTTTTTTGTAGAAAAAAATTTTTTTAATGAAGAAAAAAATTCTTTTGATGAAAAAAAAATTCTTCTAAGGAAAAAAAAATTCTTTTAATAAAAAAAATTCTTTTAATGAGAAAAAATTTTTTTTAATGAAAAAAAAATTCTTTTAATGAAAAAAAAATTCTTTTAATGAAAAAAAATTCTTTTAATAAAAAAAAATTCTTTTAATGAAAAAAAAAATTCTTTTGATTGAGAAAAAAAATTTTAATGGAAAAAAATTTGTTTTTTTAAACACTTACGGTGTGCGGCTTGCCAAGTCTTGGTGAAAAGTTGCCCAAGCGGGAACAACCAAAGTGTACAAAACTGTTAAGCTTTATATACCGCGAGAGGATCACCCGCGAACGGAGGAGAAACCTCCCTCTCTCCCTTCCTCTAACAAGCGATATCTCAAACGGGGTCTCTTCGTATAATATACTAATAAAACGCTCTCCTTCGCTCCGTCTCTCTCCTTCTCCCTATTCTCTCTTATAGGTTCTTTCTCTGTTGCACAATATGACTGATTCTTTCGAAATATCAGCATGATTTTAGGCCCAGGAAACTCAAATTTTTTTTTGTAACACAAAAATTTGATCCCGTAAATAAAAAAAACATTATTTAATTTTTTTTTAAATTTCTTTTATCCATCCGAATAGCGTCTCTGAATTTGAAAATTTTTTGAAAATGTTTAGAAAAATCATTTTTTTACTGTGAGATAAAATAAATTAAAAATATTGCAAGCATTCTCAAATTTCAGATATAAATATTGCTGATTCTTTTTTGGAAAAAAGGTCAAAAAAAAAACTTTTAGTCAGGGGCCTGCATTCCAAAATTAAGATAAATTTTGTTGATACATTAAAATAATATTTATGAATATAATATTAATATAATCAATAATATTTTAATAAATGTTTCAAAAATATTTTCAATAAATCGATCAATTTTCAAATCAATTTTTTTTTCCAATCCCGCGTGCCATAAAAAAAAAAAAAAATTATACCTAAAATTCTCTGCATTAATCGGTTGTAAATGGTTGGGATTCCCAACCATTCATTTGTCTCTCGTAAACGGCGAGATGAGAGAATTGCGCAATATCCAGCAATTTTGGTTCACATTTATATTGAACGCTTCGGGAATCGGTGACGTGTATTTCTCCGGGAATAAATGACGGGATTTTTTTTTTCAATTCTTCAAGATTTGAAGTCGTTGAAATTGATAGATTTCTCATATGATTTAAAAAATGTATATTTAGCTCATATTTTTTATTTTTTGAATTTCAATTATTCAAAAATATTAGATTTTTTTCAATTAGAAAAATACTTTCCAATTCGAAAAAACATACTTTCGAAAATGACTGATAAAACGTCGTAGTTTGTATTCTGGAGTGATATCGTGTGACGTGGATGAGTTTTAAAAGAATGTGAGATCGTAAAAAAAAAAAAATTAAAAGTCGCCTGGTACATGTTTTCCCCATGCGCACCGATTCTGGGATTGCGTAATACAGGCGCTGAAGAAAAAGCACGCTCATGTGCTTACCTGCGTTCAATTATTCCAGGGCCCTATATTTATTATATGAGGCAATCCACGCCAATTCGCTCGGCCGTGACCCTGACCATTTTTAATTTTTTTCATTTTTTTTTATAAAATAGTATACCATGCAAGGAGTATTTTGACCAATTTTTAAATTTTTATCGCATGTATTTCAGAAGTTACAATTTTTCGAAAAATCTGGATTTCAGAAATTTCGGAACCGTTCTAACGCCGATATCTCTTAAATTAATCGATATATTGAAAAATGTTTGGAGATCGATTTTTTTCATATTAGTTCACACTTTCATAAAAAAAAACGAAACTAATTTTAAATCATCGTTATCAACAATTTTTCAGCGTGTGAAGTGAAAATTATTTTTTTTTTAAATGATTGCCATTTTTTATTTTTTTCAAAAAATTCTGTAAAATAATATAATGAATTATATAAATTTTAACGCTAGTCCCATCGTGGGCCCATTTTTCTTTCTATTTTTTTAAAAATAAATCCAATTTTTTTCAACGAAAATTTTGAGTGTTTCGTGTGAATTACTATAATAATTTTTATTATTAAGGGGGGAAACCCATATAAATGGTCGAAGATGACGAGGAATTTCGAGATTTTTTTCCAGCGCAACTAGTGGACCAATAGTTTACAACTTTGGAGGCTATTTTATTGTACATTCGAAGAGTTGAAAAACATTTTTTTAAATCGAAAGTAAGTATTCATCAACAGCCTGCAACCAATCGTTGCTGAACGAATTTTTCCCGTGATGTCGAATTTTGGCAGCTGCATTTTTTTGTTTTTCATTAGAAACAAAAAAATCAAAAACCATTACATTCTATATGGGTCAAAATTTCGAAAGACAGCATACGTTTGGGCCTCATGGTCGACGATTGTTTTGTAACTTTAGGGACAAATAGTACAGTATGAGAGTACACTCTGGAATTTTTTTTTGATTTTTAAATCGACCAGTTTCACCGTACCGATGGCGTCATTTTTTTGAAATTTCTTGAATGGCATGTTTTAATCAATTTCTCTAGACTCCTGTAATAAAAAAAAAAAAAAAATTCGACATATATTTTCATCGAAAAAGATCTCAGCTTTTCAAAAAAAATATTTCCAAATACGTAGCAATTCGTATAAGCATAGAAAAATAGGTTTTTTTCCTTAAAAAGGCGTTTTATCGATGAGGCTACTTTTCAATCTGTTTTTTCATATTTTTTTCAGATTTCTGAGGTTTTTTTACACGAAAAAAATCTTTCCAGAGTGGGATCTCTGCGGCATCAGACCGTTATATATTGAATATAATCTGAGGTGCTATAAATATCGAGAAAATAGTGCGGATACAATACTGCTTACAGCGCTAGTATTGTATTGTATTGTTACTGTCATTTTTTATCGAGGTCGTTATGGGTTTTTAACTTAACTTTTAATTTATTAGTACTGTAACAGGAGGATTTGACTATGAGAAAAAAGGGGCGGGGTCGAAGAGTCGACTAACCAATATTTCGAACGGCCTAAATCCCGAATTTCACGATTACGAGCGTTCGAATAACGAAGCGCCGAAATCCCGAACGCCAGAAAAGCGACAGCGGAGAGAACCGCCCCATGCGTAAGAGAGAGAGAGATGCGCCTCCTCTCTCTCTTACGCATGGGGCAGCTCTCTCGACTTTCTCTTTTCTGGCGATCGGGATTTCAGCGCTTCGTTATCCTAACGCTCGTAATCGTAAAATTCGGGACTTCGGCCGTTCGAAATATTGGTTAGTCGACTCTTCGACCCCGCCCCAGAAAAAATAATAATACCCTGAAAGCAATATAATATACACGATTCCGGGGAATGGGTGTGTAAACAAACTTTAAAAAACATCCATTCATCTTTTATGAAAATACTTATTGACGCATGGTTAATTTTTCGCCAAGAAGTTGTTAAATATATTTTTTTTTTAGTATACTCAAAAGCAACCAATGTAAAACAAGTAAAAATTGTTAAATATTTTTTTGTTGCGCAAAATTAAACATGCGTCAATAAATATTTTCATAAAAGATGAATGGATGTTTTTTAAAGTTTGTTTTCACACCCATTCCCCGGAATCGTGTATATTATATTGCTTTCAGGGTATTATTATTTTTTCTAATAGTCAAATCCTCCTGTTACAGTACTAACAAATTAGAAGTTAATCTAAAAACCCATAACGACCTCGATAAAAAATGATAGTAACGATACAATACTAGCGCTGTAAGCATTATTGTATCCGCACTATTTTCTCGATATTTACAGCACCTCAGATTATATTTAATATATAACAGTCTGATGCCGCAGAGATCCCACTCTGGAAAAAAAGTTTTTTCGTGTAAAAAAACCTCAGAAATCCGAAAAAAATATGAAAAAACAGATTGGAGCGTAGGCTCATCGATAAAACGCCTTTTTGAGGAAAAATCCTATTTTTCTATGCTTATACGAATTGGTACGTATTTGGTAATATTTTTTTTGAAAAGCTGAGATCTTTTTCGATGAAAATATATGTCGAAATTTTTGTTTTTTTAATTACAGGGGTCTAGAGAAATTAATTAAAACATGACATTCAAGAAATTTCAAAAAAATGACGTCATCGGTACGGTGAAACTGGTCGATTTAAAAATAATAAAAAAATTCCAGAGTGTACTCTCATACTGTACTATGTGTCCCTAAAGTTAAAAAACAATCGTCGACTATGAGGCCCAAACGCATGCTGCCTTCCGGAATTTTGACTCAAATGGAAGTACGCTGTCGATAAACCAAGAAAAAATTTCAAAAGTTGAATATTTTAATAATGGCGGCACTCAGAGAAAAAAGATCGAATTTGCATCGAACATTGTTATGCAAAAAATGATTGTTAAATTAATTTTTTTTTAAATAAAGGTTTATCGACGAGGGTTTGCAATGATGTGTCTAAAAATATTTGGTTTAAATGAATCGGATGAATAGTTTTTTTTTATCACTGCCGCAAATTGCGAAAATGTAGTTTCGAGTAAATCGCGTTTAAAAGTTAATCAAAGTCTCTGGTACCTTAAAAAAATATTTTTCAAGTCTTCAAATGTACAATAAAATAGCCTCCAAAGTTGAAAACGATTGGTCCAGTAGTTGCGTTGGAAAAAAATCTCGAAATTCCTCGTCATCTTCGACCATTTATATGGGTTTCCCCCCTTAATAATACTCGTAAATAATAATTATTGTACTTATTTAGAATTAGTAATTATAGCGATATTTTTACAATTAGTAGCCCGATCTAATGTGTTGAAGAATTATTTTTCCATTACTTTCCTATAGAACACCCAGAAAAAAGATCTAGTCTAAATCCTAGTCAAGCCAAATAAATTTTTTTAGTTGTAGGCCGGTCTGATACAACTCTATTCATGTCAACGAAATTTTTTTTTTGAATGACCTACTAGGAAAATATATTGCGATCTAATAAATTTTTATTTAATATTATTAAATATTATTTCAAACTGAACAAATATGTATTTAAATGAAATAATTTTTTTTTTAATATTGGGCTGGATCCATGATTGCTCGAAGAGCATTTCGGGGTCAAAATTTTGATTCCTTTGCCATTCTCACATCTTATTATATTATTATATGTTATAAGAAGTGACGATTCACCAAATTACAGCCTCTTTACTCTAGAGGTTTTCGAGAAAAAAAATATTGGGTATTTCCATGTTTAGGAAAGTTAACTTTGTTACTTCCTTGCTCGCCCCTTACGGACAATTGACAAAAATTATTAAAAAATATTATCCCACGTGAAAAAGTCCAAATTTTCCAAAAAAAATATCAGTTTTACCCTAAGGGTAGTAACTGACCCATAAAAACGTGTTTAAATTAAAAATCTGTGTTTTGAAGGCGAGCACCGTAAAAAAAATCTTTTTTATTTTTTCTTCGGAATGATTATGCCATTTTCCACAAATGAAAAAATTAAAAGAGTGGGATGAGCAGAGGATCATCGTCGAATAAATTATTTATAATAAAATGTAATGCGAAAAATTGAATCTTTTTTTATAAAGCGCAAAAAAAAAATGATTTTTTTGGAATTCTGACTTCATCTTGGTTCACGGTAGAGCCTCAAGTCTTACAATTGAAATGGCGTTTGGTTTTTTGATTTGAGATAAGCAGAACAGCCGGAATCATGGCAGCAGTGGATCACCTTTTTTTTTGTATGTGTTCCTGTTGGGCGGTGTATCTCCGATTATATTTTTAATACATTCACTTCAAAGAATTCAGAAAGTTTGTTCAAATGTTAATAAAAATGATACACAATTCATAAATTATTTGATTTCAATGGTTTGTCAAAAAAAAAAAATCCCGAAGAAAAACATTAAAAAAACAGGTTTCACACTAGACGACCTCCTTAAATATTATTTTCACCCAATAGCAATTGATAGTATTTTTTTTAAATTATTAATTGAAATTGTCCTCAACTCGTTAGTCATCTTAAAAAGTCGAGAACCGATATTTAACCGCATTTCAAATTAAAAAAAAAAACGATTAAAAACGATACTAAAAAATTTGAACCTAAGAGGATCGTAATCCAAATGATCTAAATATTCTAACGATTGATCAAGCAGGGTTAATTAATTATTTCAACCCATTTTAATCAATTATTATTTCCATCCAATCGCAATGTGCTATCATTCGTTTTCTCGAATAATCAATAACCAATAATTAACCTCATTTAAAATTAAAAAAAAAATTACAAAACTATAGAACAAAATTTTTGGACCTCAGACGATCGTAATCCAAATTATTTGAATATTTTAACAATTGGTCGGCAGTGTTAATTAAATAACCAAAACATTGACGATATGATTTTGTGATAGACGCAGAAATTTTATAGTTGGAATATTCAATCGTAGCGTCGAAGAACATTTGTCTCGTGTTGGAGAGACACGTTTCATTCCTATAACCTAAATTGCTTATCTGCAATCGATATTTTAACCAATGAGAGAGCGATTCGTTAGCGAGAGTTAGTTCGTGCGTGTGTTTATACGACGGAGGAAGGAGGATATTTATCGCCTGGCCCGAGAATCCATCATCACCTGATGCTAATTACGAAACATTTATTTGCCATGTGCTTTAACAAACCGATAGTGTCTATTCCCAGAACTTTAGGTCTGTCGCAAAAGCCATTTGTACAATTTACGATTTTATGTGTTAACGCTTCTGAAAAAAAAAATTCCATGTGTTTGGAAAAAAAAAAAACATGTGATTAAAGCTCACTCATTGATCATCGCGCTCATCGCGTGTAATCATTATGTCGTGAAAAAATTTTCAACATCATATTTTCCACGATTAATTTCATTTTATCGACCGGGACTTTCAGTTTGTGGAATCGAGTTTCTCAGCCTTGATTCTTTGCACGAATTTAACGCAAAAATAGATTAGCATTGGAATAAAATTCTTACGGAAGGAAAATATAAATTTTAGGTAAATTTGAATAAAAATATATTTCGGTCATTCCATGTCAAATCGACCACTTTTGAACCCGATCCCTTTCGATTCGGTTGAAAATTTTTGTTCCTTTTCTACTCAATCAAAGACATTTTTCAGGAAATTTTCAAATTTTTTTACCAAACCCTAAAAAAGTTATGAATTAAAAAAAAAAAAAAGGCTTTTGTTTTTTCAAATAGCTATAAATTCTTCAAAAATTGACTAATCGGGACGGTTTTTTTCAAAATTTTTGTCTTTAGATGTACTTTCCGAAAAAAATACAAACAAATTTTTATTCAAATTTTTCATTCTTTTTCTTTTTAGATGTAGTTTTTAAAAAAAAACACTAAAAAATTTCAGGTGGCGTTTATTTTTTCTTTCACTTTGAAAAAAAAAAAATTTCGAGGATTACCACTTTCGATTTTATTTCATTCTCAATTTTTCAAAATCTAAGGTCTTTTATAAATCCTCAAACAAATTCCAGAGTGTTGTTTTGTGAAATAAGCCCAGCTGGAATTTTTTTTCTAATCGATGAACAAAAATAGAAGGAAAATTCGGCTCACTCCAGTTTGGGCGGCATTCTTTCTGGAATTGATCGAAGTATTTTTTGAGTAAAAAAAACGATGATTAAGTAAAATGATTTGAGTAAAAAAAACGAGAAAACGATGATTTTTCTCGAAAAAGTGAAAAATTTTAATATCTTAAAATTTGTATTTTTTTCGGAAAGTACATCTAAAGACAAAAATTTTGAAAAAAAACGGTCCCGATTGATCAATTTTTGAACAAGTTGTAGCTATTTGAAAAAACAAAAGCCGTTTTTTTTGAAAAATTCATAACTTTTTTAGGGTTTGAGTAGAAAAGGAACAAAAATTTGCAACCAAATCAAAAGTGGTTGAGTTCAAAAGTGGTCGATTTGACATGGAATGACCCATTTAGAAAAGATGTTTAATATTTTAAGCGAATGAAATGATGAAATTTTTTATGGTTAAGCTCGTCTTGAATCCAAAGAATGTAGATTCTTTAACGAACATGGAATTTTTCGAGTTTTGGTTACGAACAATTTTTTTTCTTAAACAAGAAGTCTGTGTTATTCATAATCAGTCTTAATTTTTCCATAGAAATATTACTTTCAAACGATAGGAAAAGAAATTGTTTTTATTTGCTTCTTCTTGCCGAATTTCAAAAAGCTGAAAATAGCGAAATTTGAAGACCTCATAACTCATAAAAATTCTGCGATTCCGATTCCCGATTCCACGTCCCACAAAATTTTTTACTGCCCCTTTGAAAATAAAGGTGTTTTAATTTAACAAGCGGCGTTTCAAAGGGGACATGCTCAGCTTCATTTCGCCTTTTAAAAAAAAAAATTTCGATTTTTTTAAAACCCGATACGCCCTCTGAAACATGTTTTTTTTTGGCATTGGAATTTTGGCGCACGGCCCATGAAAAATTTTTTTTTTTTACTGTTTTCGCATTAAAAACTCGTGGGGGGAAGTATAAGCTTCAATTTAATTTTTTTTTAAGTTTCGTGCGACTTTTTTTTCGCAAAAGTATTCAATTATTCATAAAAAACGACGATATTTATAAAATGTAGCGTAACTCTAAAATTACTGGTTTTTCGTGAAATCACTAACTTAGAGGGTAAAAAAAGTTGCATACAATTATTCTGGATTCAATGAAAATTTTCTGAATTTTTCCAATCATTTTTTTTTCGAAGATTTTTTCTGTCACCGAAATGTTTACCTTCAATCGAAAAAAAAAAAAATTCGAAAAAATTCTGAAAAAATTTCATTAAATCCAAAATAATTATATGCAACTTTTTACCCTCTTAGTGATTCTACATTTGGTAAATATAGTCGTTTTTTGCGATTATGGCAAGATATTGATCGAAGTGGCATGGAATGCCTCATATATATTAGGGAGATTTTTTTTTTTGACTTATTTTTTTTCTTGCACGCCCCACTCGAAATTTTGTTGTATATGTCTGAAAGGAAATTCCATGAAAGTAACAGCCCTTAATATTAATATTAAGTACTTACCCTTCGCGTGATAAGTTTTTCCATTTAAAATACACGTAAATGAAAAACTTTTTTCGTCAAAATTTTACCACTCCGCGGTTTTTTATGCTATCGCATTGATTTTGGTCGCAATTCACGTAGAATCGAACGATCTTTAAAAGTGCTCGAAACAGCGTAAGTGTAATTTACACTGGTGACATGGTACGAGTCCTTAAAGTTGATTTTTACCCAAAATTCTCGATTTTTTGCTGTTATCTCCGAAATTATTAACTTAACCGAAAAATCGTAAAGGAAAATTTTGTTGGAAATTTAATTTCTTACAAAAAAGGTCATCTAGCTCTAACTGCTAAAATTAATATTTCTTGAGATATTGAACCTTAACTTATTTATGCTAGAAAATTTGTATAGTTTTTCGAACCAACAGTTTCAAATTGTTAACATTCTATACCATATCACCATATCACATTTCATGTTACGAGTGGTGATATGATATGGAATATCAACAATTTGAAACTTTTGGTTCGATAATTCATTAAAAAAATTCATATCACAAATAAGTTAAGGTTCAATATCTCAAGAAATATTGATTTTAGCAATTAGGTCTTAAGGACCTTTTTTGTAGGAAATTGAATTACCAGAAAAATTTTCCTCTATATTTTTTCGGTAAGGTTAATAATTTCGGAGATAACAGCAAAAAAACGAGAATTGTAGGTAAAAATCAACTTTAGTGACCTCGTACCGTTTCACAAGTGTAAGTTACACTTATGCTGTTGAGGACACTTTCAAAGATCGTTCAATTCTGTGTGAATTGCGACCAAAATCAATGCGATAGCATAAAAAACCGTGGAGTGGTAAAATTTTGAAAAAAAAAGTTTTTCATGTACGTGCATTTTAGATGGAAAAACTTATCACGCGAAGGGAAAGTACTTAATATTAATATTAAGCGCTCTAACTTTCAGGGAATTTTCTTTCAGACATACGCAACAAAATTTCGGGTGGGGACTGAAAAAAATAAACAAAAGTCGAAAAAAAATCGCCCTAATATATATATTATATATTGATGAATTTTTTCAAGCGATTAATGCGAGTGGTTTCAGTGTTATTCTTACCGAAAGAGATGGCCTAAATTAATAGACGCTGGTTCTAATTGCCGCTTCAATTAGTTGTGAAAGAATAGCGTCTGACAGACTTCGAAATAATTTCTCTCTTCCTCGCTCATTGACTCGAAAATGCGACTTTGACGATCGCCATGAAGAAACGTTATTGCGACATTTTCTCGTCCGAGACGACACAAAACAATAATATCAAAAATCGGATCAATCATTCGATGACCGCATGGGAATTTAAAAAAGAAAAACTCGTGACATGATCCTTAAGGACAAAAAATATAATTTGCGATCTTCCCCATACGTTTGATCGTGAATTTTCGTAAGATTTTTGGACTCTAAGCAAATTTCGAAACAGAAATTCTGTCTTTTTTATTTTTTTTTTAAATTATTATTATTATTATTATTATTATTTTTAATTTTTTTTTATTTTGAACGTTTAAAGATTTTTTTATTTCAACAGCGCACATCAGAATACATAACATCATAACATCATAACATAACAGTATATATGGGGCATTCCAACCCTAATCGGACAGTTTGAAAAACTTTTTTTTTTATTTCCTTAATTTTTTTAAATTTTTGAGTACCCATCAAAAGACCTCTCCTGTTGAATTTTGAGATTTTTTTTTATTACCCGTTCAAAAGATATTAAATTAACAAAAAACCGCTCTTTTTTTGGTATTTTGGTCATAACTTCTTTGATAATGGTCCAAATTAAAAGTTTTTTTTTCAAAATGTTTTTTTTTTTTATGGCCTTTTTAGAAAAAAATACAACAAAAATATTCGACGTGTTTTTGAATCAGTTTTTTGAGTTTTAAACGTTAAATCTCGTTTTTAAGAGTGAATGTCATTTTTTATTTTTTTTTACATTTTTTTATTCAAACATCTATCCATTCAACAATTTTTAAGACTAGTCCGATCGTGGGATCTCAATAACTACTATTTTTTTAGATTTTTTAAAATTAAAAAAACAAATTTTCATAAATTATTATGAATACCAATTTTTGTTACTGTATAGTATTTTTTTCAATATTTAGTATTTATTTTGACACTTTTTTATTGTTAACAGGTTCTTAAAATTAATAATTAATCGTTAAGTTTGTTTATGAACAATAATAACAACAGTTTTTATTTATTCACGTATTTTTTTGAAAATCTTACATATACGATTATTTCCTGAATTAGAATATTCCTTTGTCAATACGTTTCCGTTGCTCATTGGAATAATTGAATGAAATTTTTGGGTCCCCCTGTGATTGACTTCGCAGTATTTTATCGCAAATAAAATCTTTCTTTTGCATCTGAATAATGTTTCTCATGTGAAAATTTGACAGCAATATTCGGTAGACTATTTAGGTTCAATGCCCACTCATACAATTATTAAACTGTTGTTATTTGCTCATCGATTAATTATTAATTTTTAAAATCTGTAAACAATGAAAAAGTGTCCAAATTAATTCAAAATTATTTAAAAAAATACTATACAGTAACAAAAATTAGTATTCATAATAATTTATTTAAAAAAAAAAATTAATTTTAAAAAATCGAAATAATAGTAATAGTTATTGAGATCCAACGATCGGACTAGTCTTAAAAATTGTAGAATAGATAGATTTAAAAAAAAAAAATGACATTCACTTTTAAAAACGCGATTTAACGTTCAAAACTCAAAAAACTCATTCAAAAACACGTCGAATATTTTTGTTGTATTTTTTTCTGAAAAGGCCATAAAAAACAAAAATTTTGAAAAAAAACCTTTAATTTGGACCATTATTACAGAAGTTATGACCAAAATACCAAAAAAGAGCGGTTTTTTTGTTAAATTAATATCTTTTGAACGAGTAATGAAAAAAATCTCAAAATTTAACAGGAAGAGTCTTTTGATGGGTACTAAAAAATATAAAAAAATTGAGGACATATAAAAAAAAGTTTTTCAAACTGTCCGATTTGGGATGGAATGCCCCATATACATCAGTATAACATCTCGCAAATAGCCGAATTTAGAGTACACTATTTTTCAAAACCAACAAAGTTTTGTAAAATTTTAATCGTTCGATCGATCGTTTCGCCAAATTTAATAACGAACATCCTCGATAAATATATCAGCTCTGTGCAAAGTGTCAGCGCAATATCTTAAAAATTGCACAAGTTAGAGCGTTTAGACTATTTTTCAAAAAATTAAAAATTTCATAAAATTTTAATCCCTTGATGGATTCTAGCCAAATTCAATAGCGATCAACCTTGATAGCTATACAAATTTTCAGTATCTCAAAAATTGCCAAATTTATAGCGCTTACGCTATTTTTACAAAAATTGAAAATTTCATAAAAATTTAATCTTTCGATCGATCTTTGCCAAATTCAATACCAAACAACCTCAATAGCTACACTAATTCTGTACAAAGTTTGAGTGTAATATCTTGAAAATTGCAGAAGTTGGAGCGTCGACGCCATTTTTGCAAAAACGAAAAAAGTCCATAAAATCTGAACACCCGTTAGAATTGAAACAACATTTTTTATTTTCATTGCATTTTAATGATGCAAGCTTCAACATCATTTCATAAGCTATCATATGTTTCATGCAAAAATGTCAACTTTTTTGTTGCGTTTTTTTTTTTAATTTTTGCTCACCATTTACTTTGATTTCTATTTCAAATTGGAAAAATTAATTCAAGGAAAATCACATCAAGTCAATTAATTTGAGAAAATCACAATCTTCAATTTATCTCCCACTGGAGGAAAACTCGCAAAACTACTCGTACAAACCTTGAAGTGTCTCCCTACGATTACGCCCCGATAAAATGATAAATACAATCCAAGACACGACGTACTTGCAAATGATCTTGAAAATAAATATTCCTAGGAGTTGTACAAATAATCTTTTACCTCACATCGTTGTAGACTTTGAGAGATAACGGAGATGAAACTTGAGCGAAGGGCAAAAATTAATAAAATCGTTAACATGACAAAAATTATTTTTTTCTAGCCTAGAACGAGTCTTGGCATTCTATTTGTGATCAATTTTTTCCGGCATTAAAAATATTGGAGAGTTCTCCATCGCAAATAATAATTTTTGGACTCTCAGTCTCAGTCTCACGATTTTGGATTGAAATTTTTTCTACGTTTTTTTTTTCAATTTGTGGTCTATTGGCTCTTGTTTGATGAAAGAAGAAACTTAAGGAACGCTGTAATTATAAAAAAAAAAAAAAAAAAACAAATCCAGAAGAAACTCATGATGAAACAATAATCAGAGATTGCAGAAGAAATCACAAATGAATTTCCATATGAATATTCGTGTCCAAGTAAATTTTCTCGAATTACGAAGTTCATTGATTGAAGAAAATAATTTTTTGAGCTACAAGTGCTAATGGGAAAAATCTTCAAAAAATTGAGAGTGCTTATAGGCATCAGTAGAATCGTGGAAAAAATCATGAACCGAATGCGGAAGGATGATGAGATGAATGGACCAAATAACTTAAAATACGATATCTTTATCTTTCTCAATTTTTTAATTTTGTACTTTAGTCCCAAAATAGTTATCAATAAGTTATTTCATAAGATAAAAAATACTAGGATAAAAATTACTAGATACAAGGATCTATCCAAAAAGAAAATACAGAGATCGTTGTAAGACTTCAAAGATTGAAATTTTTATTTTTGAATACAAGAATAATATTATATTAATATTAAATAATATTACTATTAACCTTCCAAGGTCATGCGGGGTCAAAAAGACCCCATGACTACTCTTCTTTTTTCTTCTTTATGATTTTTTTTGAATATATCGACGAAAAGTTTCTGGACAAAACTTCTAAAAAAGGACTGGAACGTTTTTTTATGCCGTTTCGGCGGAAGTTAACCTAAACTAATTTAACAAACGGCATTTTAAAGGCGAAGAATCCGGCTTCATTTCCTGTTTTTTAAAATTATTTTTACAATTTCTTTTTAGATTTGAACTTTGAGCGATTTTTTTTTCAAAGTTATTCTGTTTTTTGTGAAAAAAGAGGAAATTTGAAAAATCCCGTATAACACGAAAACAAAGAGAATTGATGAAAAACTTCAAGATAGCAAAAAGATGCGTCTATTTTCGTTAAGTTCAGAGGAATTTTTTCAGATTTTTTTTTTCAACGTTTTTTTTCCGACCGAAAATATGAGAAAAAATTTTTGGAAAAAAATGTGCAAAAAATGCCAATGTGTTGAAAATGGTAAAATAAAGTATTTTACCCTCTTGAAATTTTATCAATAATCCCATACTTCTCGAGTTATGGTAATTGAATGATCTGAGCTCCGTCCCAGGAAATGAGAAAAAAAAATGTTGAAAAAAAATCTGAAAAAATTCCTCTGAACTTAACGAAAAAAGACGCAACTTTTTGCTATCCTGAAGTTTTTCATGAATTCTTTTTGTTTTCGTATTATGCGGGATTTTTCAAATTTCCTCTTTTTTCACCAAAAACAAAATAACTTTGGAAAAAAAAATCGCTCGAAGTTTTTAAAAATAGGAAATTGAAGCTGAAACTTTCCCTTTCATGAATCCAATCGTAAAAATGTATTTAAAAAATTCCTCTAGAAGATAGGTCCACCTGAAGAGAGGGGGAAAAAAGGCGAGAAACGGTTGTTTTCAAAATAGAGTTCAAATCTCAAAACAAATTGTAAAAATAATTTAAAAAACAGAAAATGAAGCCGAATTCTTCCTCTTTAAAATGCCGTTTGTTAAATTAGTTCACGTTGACTTCCGGCGAAATGGCATAAAAAAATGTTACAGACCTTTTTTGAAGTTTTGTTTGGAAACTTTTCTCCGGTAGTTTAAAGTCATTTAATTTTTGATAAACTAATTTTTAATTAACTAGAATGTTTGGAGGATGTTCTGTAATTTTTTTTAAAATTTTTTCGACCGATATTTTGGTCACAATACTTGGTCAAAAATGGACAAGGTCAAATCGACCCAGATAAATGTGACCACGGAGGGTTAAATAATATTAATATTATCATAATAGTACATTATAATACGAGTGCGATGAAAAAAGTTTCTCGCACGAGTATCGTACTAAATTTTATCGCACGAGTGCGAGAAGTGGTCACTTTACGCACGGAGTGCAATAATAGTACATTACGATACGAGTGCGTTGAAACTTTTTCTGACGAGTGTGAGTTTGCAGCATGAGCCGAAAGCGAATGCTGCAATCACACGAGTCAGAAAAATGTTTCTCGCACGAGTTTCGTACAAAATTTTATTGCACGAGTGCGGAGAGTGCTATTTTACGCACACGAAGTGTGCGTAAAATGGGCACTTTACGCACGGAGTGCAATAATATTAATTATATCGATATTAAATTTTTAATCAATGAGGTTTATTTTTGGAGACCTTCGAATACATGGTTTTTGTAAATAGGAAAAAATGAAGGTTGGTGAGTCATCGCGTATTATTGACATGACATCGCATATCAAATCCAGGGGCGATATATAGATATATGTATACGAAAGTTGCGCAATTTATCGAGTAGATATAACAATTAGAGGTAAGGTGAGAGCGTACGATGTCATTTTTAGCTTCAGTTAAGGGGTTATACGCAGGCAAGATTTTCAAAAAATCGATTTTTCAAATTTCATTTTCGTAATTGACATGTATTCGAGTATATTCACAGAAAATTTCATGTCAATTCTACAATTATTTTCTAAGTTATAAGTAAAAAAAAGCGTAATTACCATGTGAAAAGTGCTTTTGAAACTTTGAGCGCATTTTTCTCAAAAAACTGTGTTTTTTGACTCGGTAAGCAAGATTTCTCAGAAATGGCATCGATCAGTCTCAGATTTTTACACAAGTTTTATAAACATATCTTTTTAGTAATTAATCGATGGTTTTTTTAACCGATAAATATTTTCCATTTTATAAACAATTTAAGGCAAAAATTTTCATTAAAAAATCGATTTTTTTTGAGAAGCCGCCATTTTGTTAAAAATTGATATTTTGCTTATTCCTTCGATTAGAAATTTCAAGATACAGTTAAAAGTTACAAAAATATGTACATAAATTTTTTCTTAATAAATTTAATTCAAACTTAATTTATTGTATTTAGTTAAATTGAATGAAAATTAATTTTGAAATTAAAACTCAATGCAATTAAATTTTGATTAAATTAAATAAATTAAATTTTTTATTAATAAATTAAAATGTCTTTCCAGAAAAAATGCTTGAAAAATCGCTTTTTTCGATCTTCCGACTGCGTTGTAACCCCTTAAAAATGCGAAGAACTCGGAGAGGGAGAGAAAAATATTCTTTCTGTGTTTATGAATACCGATCGATAATCATTTTGGATTCTCTCGGTCGTATATACTTTCTTATACATTAATCACAGACACGATTGCGACATGACGAAAAATTTTCTACAGGAATCTCTTGATGTGTGTCTCGTACAAGAAACGTAAATAGAGAGAAGAGATGGCGAGTACAGATATTTAATTGACGACGATTGTGATAAATTGGTATAGACGCGATTGAATTGTTTGTTGATGAGACAGAGATAATATATATATAGAGAGAGAGGACCATTTTAAATTTCGAAAAAATAATTATTTAAATCTCATTATAAAATATTCAACAACCACTTTAATTACACCGGCACACAAAATCAAAAAAGTGGTCTGTACTTTTGACCAGACCCACCTATCTATATGGGGCATTCCATCCTAAATCGGGGAGTATGAAAAACTTTTTTTTTTATTTCCTCAATTTATTTATATTTTTTAGTACCCATCAAAAGACCCTTCCTGTTAAATTTTGAGATTTTTTTGATTACCCGTTCAAAAGATATTAAATTAACAAAAAACCGCTCTTTTTTTGGTATTTTGGTCATAACTTCTTTAATAATGGTCCAAATCGAAAGTTTTTTTTTCAAATTTTTTGCTTTTTTATGGCCTTTTCAGAAAAAAATACAACAAAAATATTCGACGTATTTTTTAATGAGTTTTTTAAGTTTTAAACGTAAAGTCGCGTTTTTAAAAGTGAATGTCATTTTTGATTTTTTTTTTAAATTTTTTGTTTCAAACATCTATCTATTCAACAATTTTTAAGACTAGTCCGATCGTGGGATCTCAATGAGTACTATTTTTTATCGATTTTTGAAAATTAAAAAAAAAAAAATTCCATAAATTATTATGAATACCAATTTTTGTTACTGTATAGTATTTTTTCAATCATTTTGAATAAATTTGGACACTTTTTCATTGTTAACAGATTTTTAAAATTAATAATTAATCGATGAGCAAATAACAACAGTTCAAGAATTGTAAGAGTGGGCATTGAAGTCTACCGAATATTGCTGTCAAATTTTCACATGAGAAACATTATTCAAATGCATAAGAAAGATTTTATTTGCGATAAAATACTGCGAAGTCAATCACAGGGGGACACAAAAATTTCATTCAATTATTCCAATGAGCAACGGAAATGTATTGGCAAAGGAATATTCTAATTCAGGAAATAATCGTATATGTAAGGTTTTCAAAAAAAAACGTGAATAAATAAAAACTGATGTTATTATTGTTCATAAACAGACTTAACGATTAATTATTAATTTTAAGAACGTGTTAACAATAAAAAAGTGTCAAAATAAATTCTATATGTTGAAAAAAATACTATACAGTAACAAAAATTGGTATTCGTAATAATTTATAAAAGAAATTTTTTTTTAATTTTCAAAAATCGAAGAAAAATAGTAGTCATTGAGATCCCACGATCCGACTAGTCTTAAAAATTGTTGAATAGATAGATGTTTGGAACAAAAAAATAAAAAAAAAAAAATTTTCTGAAAAGGCCATAAAAAAACAAAAATTTTGAAAAAAAAACTCTTCATTTGGACCATTATTAAAGAAGTTATGACCAAAATATAAAAACAGCGGTTTTTTTGTTAATTTATCTTTTGTTAATATCTTTTGAACGGGTAATAAAAAAAATCTCAAAATTTAACAGGAAAGGTCTTTTGATGGGTACTCAAAAATATAAAAAAATTGAGGAAATAAAAAAAAAAAATTTCAAACTGTTCGATTTGGGATGGAATGCCCCATATGTATTTTGATGCGCTGAATCCGAATCCGAAGTCCGTTTGGCCCGTACACCCTCAAAATTTTGAGTAAATTGCAAAAATCTGCTAAAAATGGCTAAAAATTACAAAAAATCGCAGTTATGAGTATGAAATTTTTTTTATTGAACTAGATCAAGTATGTTTATTATGTATTTTGATGCGCTGAATCCGATTGCCGAGTCTGTTAATCTCGACCATACATTCGCTGCCGTCCAGGAATTTGGACACACTCGCCCCAATTCCGAGACGCACAAAAAAGTTGCACTGCCCTTTTAAAAATAAAGATATTTCAATTTAACGAGCGGCGTTTCAAAGAGGATATATTCAGCTTCATTTTGCTTTATCCAAAAAAAAATTCCGCTTTTTTCGAAATTCGGTACGTCCTTTGAAGCATATGGTTGTTTTTTTGGGTTTTTTTTTGCGTACGACCCATGCAAATTTTTTTGAACTGTTTTTCACATGAAAAACTTGTGGAGAGGAATGTAAGTTTCAATTTCGGTTGTTAAAAAGTTTCGTCCAATTTTTTTTTCGCAAAAAACAACCATATTTATAAAATGAAGCGTAACTCCAAAACTACTGAGTTTTAGTGAAATCATTAAGAGGGTAAAAAGTTGCATACAGTTGTTTTGGATTTAATGAAATTTGTTCAGAATTTTTTCTCAACATTTTTTTTCGGGATTTTTCCCTGTCAACGAGATTTTGAAAAATCTTCAACATGGACTCTCTTACCTCATCTACACGTCTTTTTCTTCGAAAAACCCGTGTAGATGAGGTATGAGACCCGATTGTTTCAGATATAAAAAAATTGAAAAAAAATGTCGGAAAAAAATTCTGAAATAATTTCATTGAATAATTGAATAATTGAATAATCCAGAATAATTGTATGCAACTTTTTACCCTCTTAGTGATTTCACAAAAACCCAGTAGTTTTAGAGTTACGCTTCATTTTATAAATATCATCGTTTTTTACACAAATTTGAATATTTGTGCAAAAAAAAACGTACGAAACTTTTTAAAAAACAAAATTGAAGCTTATACTCCCCTTCACAAGTTTTTCATGCTAAAACAGTTTTAAAAAAATGGCATGGGTCGTACGCCAAAATTTCAACGCCAAAAAAGAACAAAAAAACGACCATGCTTCAAAGGACGTACCGAATTTTAAAAAAATCAAAAAAATTTGTTGGCTAAAGCAAAGTGAAGCTGAATATATCCTCTTGGAAACGCCGCTTGGTGAATTGAAAAATCTTTATTTTTAAAAGAACAGTGAAACTTTTTGTGCGGCGCGGAATCGGGCCAAGTGTTTCCAAACTTTTGGACGACACTGTATGGATGATCAAGATTAACAGACTCGGCAATCGGATTCAGCGCATCAAAGTACATAAGAAACGTACTTGATCTAGTTCAATAAAAAAAATTTCATACTCATCCCTAGCGGATTCGACGACCGGTACATACGGTCGAAAATGGTCGTTTTGTCGACCGTACTTTTGTGGTCGTCAGAAAAAGCATCGCATTTTGCTTGTGGGTCGTTACGACCAAAAATTATTAGTCGTAACAACCCGTTCCTGGGTCCGTTTGCTGGTCGTTACGACTGAGAATTATTAGTCGTAACGACCCGTTCCTGGGTCCGTTTGCTGGTCGTTACGACTGACAATTATTAGTCGTAACGACCCGTTCCTGGGTCCGTTTGCTGATCGTTACGACTGAGAATTATTAGTCGTAACGACCCATTCTGGGGGCCAGGTGGCTGGTCGTTACGACTGAGAATTATTAGTCGTAACGACCCATTCCGGAGGCCAGTTGGCTGGTCGTTACGACTGAGAATTATTAGTCGTAACGACCCAGGTGGGATTGGCCAGAGCTTGTCACATGGCCCAGCATTGGCCCAACGCAGTGTGCCGATGCTGGCATTGTAACCTCGGGCCAAGTCTGGCCAACCTTTGAAGCCAACGTCGGGCCAACGCTGAAACTGAGCGTCGGGCCAGCCGTTATGCCAGTGCTGGGCCAGCCGTTATGCCAGTGCTGGGCCAGGCCCGGTTATCCCATACACTCGGTATGTTTAGGAGGTTATGTTCGCACACGTAGATGTCATTCGATCATCGTAAAAAATGTTGAAACCACGTTCCAGTATTTCGAGAGTGAAAAAATACCGTTTTTTAAAAAATTGCGTTCCGAAAATAATCAGTGAGGAAGATATAGAACAACCGGCGAAAAAGCAAAAAAAAATGATCGCGATTTGATGGATCCGATTGTAACGATTCAATTTTCTAACCTTGAAAATTCGCATTTCATTGTCGAAGATGACAACGATGACATCGAGGATGAAGTAGTTTCTTCATCACTTGACGAATCGCCAAATGACGAATCACTTAATCAAGACGTCAATTAATTGTTTTTTTTTTCTTACTTCAGAAATACGTTTGTTGAATATTAAATAAATATTTCTATAATCATTTTTATATAATCTGGTCTGAGTTTGAAAATTATTTCTTAATGCGATCCGCATTAACATTCATTTATATCCACCTATTTATATCCAGTACTAGGCCATGATTGAATGCCAGCGTCGGGCCAGCATCGGATGCCAGTACAGGGCCGTCATTAAATGCCAACGCCGGGCCACGATTTGATGCCAGCACTGGGCCAGCATTGTATGCCAGCGCTGGGCCGGCGTTGTATGCCAGCGCTGGGCCGCCATGTAATACCAGTATTGGGCCGACATTGCATGCCAGAGTTGGGCCGAGGTTAACAAACCAGTACCGGCATAATGCTGGCCCGATACTGGGAGTCAGCTTTGGGCCAAGCCTGTACGCCTGGCATTTAGTACTGGCCCAACGTCGGGCCATTTGTTAAATCCCACCTGGGGACCTATTTCGGAGCCCGTTTGCTGGTCGTTACGACCCGAAATCCTTAGTCGAATATTTTTTTCTCAGCGCAAATTAATACAAAAATTTGTATAGTTTATTCTGAAAAAGCACCCATGCAATCGGAACTAATAAAATTGTACGCCCGAGATATCCACAATACTTAGGGATATTCGCAAGGGTCAGCTCGACCGAAAGTGCAATGGAAGAGCTTCGCCCTGGAGAAACCGCCTTAATCATCACGGTAACCTCTGCGCTAGGTAAGTACTTGGCTTGGCACGCAGGCTGTCCGGTATATAACACCCTCATATGCCTATTTCGTTTGGGCACAGAGTTTTGAGCGCATGCAACGCGTAGTGATGGACGCGTCAACTATCGCTACCTAGCAGATTTGTTGACCAGAATTTTTCGGTCGTAGTCAATGTGGTGGACGCGGTGGACTATAGTTGACGCGTCTACCACTATGCGTCGCATGCGCTCGAAACTCCGTGCCCAAACGAAATAGGCATATGACGGTGTTATATACCGAACAGCCAGCGTGTCAAGTCAAGAACTTACCTAGCGCAGAGGTTCCCGTGATGATTAAGGCGGTTCCTCCAGGGCGAAGCTCTTCCATGGCAGTTTCGGTCGAGCTGACCCTTGCGAATATTCCTAATGTGGATATCTCGGGCGTACAATTTTATTAGTTCCGATTGCATGGGTGCTATTTTGGAATAAACTATACAAATTTTTGTATTAATTTGCGCTGGGAAAAAAATATTCGACTAAGGATTTCGGGTCGTAACGACCAGCAAAGGGCCCCGGAATGGGTCGTTACGACTAATAATTCTCAGTCGTAACGACCTACGAGCGGACTGCGACGATCCTTCATACGACCAAAAAATTACGGTCGACAAAACGACCACTTTCGACCGAAACTGTTTACGACCCTAAATTTCGGGTCGACGAATCTGCTAGGGATAAATGCAATTTTCGACAATTTTTAGGCATTTTTAGCGGTTTTTCGCAATTTACTCAAATTTTTGCGAATGTACGAGCAAAACTGACTTCGGACTCGGGTTCAGCGCATCATAATACATAATAAACATACTTGATCTGGTTGAATAAAACAAATTTCATACTCATAACTGCGATTTTTTGCAATTTTTAGCCATTTTTAGCGGTTTTTCGCAATTTACTCAAAATTTTGAGGGTATATGAGCCAAACGGACTTCGGATTCGGATTCAACGCATCAAAATACATAGAGATAGATGGGTCTACTCAAAAGTACAGACCACTTTTTTGATTTTGTGTACCGGTGTTATTATTGAATTTTCTGATTAAAAAAAATAATTATTCAAATCTCACGATAAAATATCCAACAACCATTTTAATCATTATTAAATTTTCCTATTTAATTTTCGAAAAACTAATTATTAAAATTTCATGATAAGATATTCAACGACCATTTCAATTATTATTAAATTTTCCGATTTGAATTTCGAAAATATAATTATCTAAATCTCATGATAAAGTATTCAACAACCATTTTAATTATTATTGAATTTCCTGATTGAAATTTCGAAAAGATAATTAATTAAATCTCATGATAAGATATTCAACAACTATTTTAATTATTATTAAACTTTCTGATTTCAATTTTTAAAAAATTATTATTTAAATCTCATGATGAATATTCGACAACCATTTTAATTATTATTGAATTTACTGATTTAAATTTCGAAAAAATAATTACTTAAATCTTATGGTAAAATATTCAACAACCATTTTAATTATTATGAAATTTTCCGATTTCAATTTCGGAAAAATAATTACTTAAATCTCACGATAAAATATTCAATAACCATTTTAATTATTACTAAATTTTCTGATTTAAATTTCGAAAAAATAATTATTTAAATCTCATGATAAGATATACAACAACCATTTTAATTATTATTAAATTTTCTGATTTAAATATCGAAAAAAGAATTATTTAAATCTCATGGTAAGATATACAACAACCATTTTAATTATTATTAAATTTTCTGATTTAAATATCGAAAAAATAATTATTTAATCTCATGATAAAATATTTAGCAACCATTTTAATTATTATTAAATTTTCTGATTTAAATTTCGAAAATATAATTATTTAAATCTCATGATAAAATATTTAACAACCATTTTAATAATTATTAAATTTTCCGATTTCAATTTCGAAAAAATAATTATTTAAATCTCACGATAAAATATTCAACAACTATTTGAATTATTATTAAACTTTCTGATTTCAATCTTATAAAAATAATTATTTAAATCTCATAATTAAATATTCAACAACTATGTTAATTATTATTAAATTTTCCGATTTCAATTTCGGAACAATAATTATTTAAATTCACGATAAAATATTCAATAACCATTTTAATTATTACTCAATTTTCTGATTTAAATTTCGAAAAAATAATTATTTAAATATCATGATAAGACATACAATCATTTTAATTATTACTAAATTTTCTGATTTATAAATATCGAAAAAATAATTATTTAATCTCATGATAAAATATACATCAACCATTTTAATTATTATTAAATTTTCTGATTTAAATATCGAAAAAATATCTATTTAATCTCATGATAAAATGTTCAGCAACCATTTTAATTATTATTAAATTTTCTTATTTAAATTTCGAAAAAATAATTATTTAAATCTCATGATAATATATACAACAACCATTTTAATTATTATTAAATTTTCTGATTTAAATATCGAAAAAAGAATTATTTAAATCTCATGGTAAGATATACAACAACCATTTTAATTATTATTAAATTTTCTGATTTAAATATCGAAAAAATAATTATTTAATCTCATGATAAAATATTTAGCAACCATTTTAATTATTATTAAATTTTCTGATTTAAATTTCGAAAATATAATTATTTAAATCTCATGATAAAATATTCAACAACCATTTTAATAATTATTAAATTTTCCGATTTCAATTTCGAAAAAATAATTATTTAAATCTCACGATAAAATATTCAACAACTATTTGAATTATTATTAAACTTTCTGATTTCAATCTTATCAAAATAATTATTTAAATCTCATAATTAAATATCCAACAACTATGTTAATTATTATTAAATTTTCCGATTTCAATTTCGGAACAATAATTATTTAAATTCACGATAAAATATTCAATAACCATTTTAATTATTACTGAATTTTCTGATTTAAATTTCGAAAAAATAATTATTTAAATATCATGATAAGATATACAATCATTTTAATTATTACTAAATTTTCTGATTTATAAATATCGGAAAAATAATTATTTAATCTCATGATAAAATATACATCAACCATTTTAATTATTATTAAATTTTCTGATTTAAATATCGAAAAAGTATCTATTTAATCTCATGATAAAATGTTCAGCAACCATTTTAATTATTATTAAATTTTCTTATTTAAATTTTGAAAGAATAATTATTTAAATCTCATGATGAGATATTCAATAACCATTTTAATTATTATTAAATTTTCTGATTTGAATTTCGAAAAAATAATTATTTAATCTCATGATAAAATATTCAGCAACCATTTTAATTATTCTTATCAATTGTTTCCCTGTAAAAGAAGGTCTCTTTTCGATATTGTCTCCTCAAGCAGAAAATGATTGAGACGTCATAAAGATAACAAAACAACAACAAAAAAAGAAGCGCCATTACAGTTCCATAAATCTGTCTGTTAAGGGCAGACAAGACAAAATCCTCGTTTGTCTAGTTTATAAATCACAAATGTTTCATACAATTTGTCGTCTCGTCATGTATTTTTTCCCCCGATTTCCTCATCTCATTACAAATATGTCATCTAGCTTCAAACCTTCAACGATAAAAGCTCGCTTCTGATTGTCACAAGACGAAAAACACCGTTTTTTCAATTTATTTTTCAGCTCCATTCACGATTAATTGTGTGAACGATGAGACTGATGTTGGATAATAAAAAAAAATCTAAAACATCAAAATCTTAAAAAGAAATTTAAAAAAGGATTTTTTGGAATAATCGATTTTTCAATAAATCCTTTTGACATTTCGATTAATCATGTTTTCCTCAATACCAAAATCTTCTGTGAAAAAAAAAATATTTCAAAGGACTAATTTTAAAAAATGTGATTTTGACATTTGCCAATGTTTTTTGAAAAGAACAAAAAAATTTGAAATTTTTTTTTTTCACGCTATTCTCGAATCTAAGCCTTTGAGAGGTCCTGTGCATTCGACGAAAATTTTTAATCGACCATAATTGAAGTATTACGAACACGAATGTACGAGACGAGCCAGAGCTCAGATATGCGACTCAAGAGCGGGGGAGAGGGGGGGGGGCACTTCTGAGCCGCGTAGATTATTCCAAGTACAAAATACACGAATCATTCTCAATGCGGTTTCTCGCGGCACACACCGAGGTTCATTCAATTCGCTCTTTCTGTAATTCGTAATTGGCGTGCCCTCCTCTCGTTTGTCACTTTATGCAACGTCAAATATTTAACACTCTCTTCCTGGTGCGCGTGCGCGTCGATCGTTTTCTGTTTTTTTTTTTTTTTTTTTAAGTTACCGTATGGATTGCAAATCTTGACCTTGAAGAATAAAATTTATAAAAAAAGCTTCCTTATTCATATCGCTTGAATTGTAAATTTTTATTTCGGAGAATGAAAATGAAGAAAGCTTCCTGCTTATTGATACCGGATAGATTGCTCATTGCGACCTCGAGTACCGAAATTTATAAAAAAAGCTCTCTCATATTGTGATACCGTATAGTTTGCAAATTGTGACCTCCAAGAATAAAATTTACAAAAAAGCTTCCGATTTTTTGATACCGGATAGATTGCAAATTGCGACCTCAAATAATGAAAATGATAAAAAAAGCTCTCCCATATTTTGATACCGTATGGTTTGCAAATTGTGACCTCCAAGAATAAAATTTATAAAAAAGCTTCCGATTTGTTGATACCGGATAGGTTGCAAATTGCGATCTTGAAGAATAAAATTTATTTAAAAAGCTCTCGAATCTTTTGATGACGTATTGTTTGCAAATTGTGACCTGCAAGAATAAAATTTATAAAAAAAAGCTTCCTTTTTAATACCGTATGAATTGTAAATTGTTATTTCGAAGAATGAAAATTAAAAAAGCTTCCTGCTTTTTTATACCGGATGGATTGCAAATTGCGACCTCGAATAATGAAAATTATTAAAAAAGCTCTCCCATATTTTGATAACGTATAGTTTGCAAATTTTGACCTCCAAGAATAAAATTTATAAAAAAGCTTCCGATTTTTTTATACCGGATAGATTGCAAATTGCGACCTTGAAGAAGAAAATTTATAAGAAAAGCTCTCCCATCTTTTGATACCATATAGTTTGCAAATTGGGATCTCCGAGAATAAAATTTATAAAAAAGCTTCCTTATTCATACCGTATGAATCGTAAATTGTTATTTCGGAGAATGAAAATGAAGAAAGCTTCCTGCTTTTTGACACCGGATAGATTGCAAATTGCGACCTCAAATAATGAAAATGATAAAAAAAAGCTCTCCCATATTTTGATACCGTATGGTTTGCAAATTGTGACCTCCAAGAATAAAATTTATAAAAAAGCTTCCGATTTTTTGATACTGGATAGATTGCAAATTGCCGTCTTGAAGAATAAAATTTATTAAAAAAGCTCTCGAATATTTTGATGACGTATTGTTTGCAAATTGTGACTTGCAAGAATAAAATTTATAAAAAAAGCTTCCTTTTTAATACCGTATGAATTGTAAATTGTTATTTCGAAGAATGAAAATTAAAAAAGCTTTCTGCTTTTTTATACCGGATGGGTTGCAAATTGCGACCTCGAATAATGAAAATTATAAAAAAAGCTCTCCCATATTTTGATACCGTATAGTTTGCAAATTGTGACCTCCAAGAATAAAATTTATAAAAAAGCTTCCGATTTTTTTATACCGGATAGATTGCAAATTGCGACCTTGAAGAATAAAATTTATAAAAAAAAGCTCCCCCATCTTTTGATACCATATAGTTTGCAAATTGGGAACTCCGAGAATAAAATTTATAAAAAAGCTTCCTTATTCATACCGCTTAAATTGTAAATTATTATTTCGAAGAATGAAAATGCAGAAAGCTTCCTGCTTTTTGATACCGGATAGATTGCAAATTGCGACCTCGAATAATGAAAATTATGAAAAAAGCTCTCCTATATTTTGATCTTGTATAGTTTGCTAAATTGTAACCTCCAAGAATAAAATTTATAACAAAGCTTCCGATTTTTTTATACCGGATAGATTGCAAATTGCGACCTTGAAGAATAAAATTTATAAAAAAAGCTCTCCCATCTTTTAATACCATATATAGTTTGCAAATTGGGAACTCCGAGAATAAAATTTATAAAAAAGCTTCCTTATTCATACCGCTTGAATTGTAAATTGTTATTTCGAAGAATGAAAATGAAGAAAGCTTTCTGCTTTTTGATACCGGATAGATTGCAAATTGTGACCTCGAATAATGAAATTTATAAAAAAAGCTCTCCCGTATTTTGATACCGTATAGTTTGCTAAATTGTGACCTCCAAGAATAAAATTTATAAAAAAGCTTCCGATTTTTTTATACCGGATAGATTGCAAATTGCAACCGTGAAGTATGAAATTTATTTTAAAAAAAGCTCTCCCATATTTTGATACCGTATAGTTTGCGTATTGTGACCTCCAAGAATAAAGTTTATAAAAAAGCTTCCGATTTTTTTATACCGGATAGATTGCAAATCGCAACCTCGAAGAATTAAATTTATAAAAAAAGCTCTCGAATCTTTTGATACCGTATAGTTTGCAAATTGTGACCTCCAAGAATAAAATTTATAAAAAAACTTCCTTTATGATACCGTTAGAATTGTAAATTGTTATTTGAAGAATACAAATTAAAAAAGCTTCCCTTTTTTAATACCGGATCCATTGTAAATTGTCATTTTCAAAAATTAAATGAAAAAGGCTTCCCTTTTGTTAATATCGGGTTGATTGCAGATTGTGACCTCAAAGAATGAAATTTATAAAAAAGCTCCCCTCTTTCGATATCGTATGGATTGCAAATTGTGATCTCGTAGAATGAAATGTATAAAAAAACTTTTCTTTTCGATATACTGCATGGAATTTAAATCGTTATTTCAAAAAATGGAAATTCAAAAAGCTTCCTTTTCGTTGAATTTCAAGTAGTTATTTCGAGAAATGAAATTTTGAAAAAGCTTCCTTTTTGCAATTCAACGAAAGCTTCCCTTTCGTTCCATTGCAAGTAGTTATTTCGATAAATGAAAATTCAAGAAAGCTCCCTTTCTGCAATTTAACCAAAGGGAAGCTTTCGTTAAATGCAAGCAGTTATTTCTAGGAATAAAAATTAAATAAAGCTTCCTTTTTGTACGTACAGGATCGATTGCAAATTGTTATTTCAAAGAATGAAAATTAAAAAAGCTTCCCTTTGCTTCATACCAGTTCCTAATTGTGATCTCGAAGAATAAAATAAAAAAATAAACCCACCTTTTTTAATACTAAATCGACTGCAAATTGGGTCCTCGAAGAATGAAATTTATAAAAAAGCTCTTCTCTTTATCGATACCGTATAAATTGCAAATTTGAATAACAAAGAATGGCATTTTAGAAAAGCCTCCTTTTCTTGATATTAGATTAATTGCAAACTGAACTCGAAGAATAAAAATTTGAAAAAAAGCTTCCCTTTTTTCATACGAGATGGACTGCCAATTGTGACTTGAAATTATAAATTTAGCAGCATTGTATTAACGAAGTCATTGACAGCTGTCACTTTCTGCAAATGATTTAATTTTCTTGCAAATTAATGGAAAAATTGTTTCATATCAAAGACATTTTTTGGAGCATAAAACATTTTTCCACTCATTGAACATGACCAAAATAATTTTTTAATAATCCTTTTATATAAAAAAAACCCAGAAAAAAATACATAAAATACATCAGCCAGCAAAGTATCCTTTGCGGTCACCATTTTTTTAATGTTTTCGATGTCTGTCTGACAACTTCAAAAAACTTCAAACTAGTAATATTCACAAAATAAAACGACTCAACACTTTTCGCGCATTATTAAGATCATTAAGAGTATTTATAGTGGTATACATTTTTTTCCGACTATTAACTTCTTCATTATCAATCAAAACGCCGAGATGAATGAAAAAGGAAACATATCGGCAAATTGTGACTTTTTTTCTTTCTCTCACGTCACAAGGTATGTTGCACGACCGTGGATGAATTATTCATCGATTTTTTATTCGTCCATTTCTCGCATCGATAAATTTCTTCATTTTTTTCCCCCATTGCCGCGATGGAAAAAACGTCTTTGCGCATAAAGCAGAATCTCGTAAAATTATCCCCGAGTCGTATGCAAGTTGACCCACTTTTCTGCCGATGATTTGCGTCCGATCAATTTTTTTATTCGCTTTAAATATCCTATTAATCTATTAGATCTATTCTTTCGACTGTGTGGAATGGAAATTACGCTGAGATCGAATCATGGAAAAAAATAATTCTGCAACTACTTTACAATACCTTTCATATACTATTTAATTGCGATCAATTGATGGGAAATTTGTTCTCAGTCGTTCGATCAGGCGATTAATTGATGGGGAATCGAATCGTATAGGAAAATGGTAATTCTGCAAGTCTTTACAAGATCTTACATAAACTATTCAATTCCGATTAATCGATGGGAAATCGAATCTTAATAAAAAAACAGTTCAGCGACTACTTTACAAGACCTTTCATATAATATTTAATTGCTATCAATTGATGGGAAATTTGTTCTTAGTTGTTCGATCAGGCGATTATTTGATGGGAAATCGAATCTTAAGAAAAAACAGTTCTGCAACTACTTTACAATACCTTTCATATACTATTTAATTGCGATCAATTGATGGGAAATTTGTTCTCAGTCGTTCGATCAGGCGATTAATTGATGGCAAATCAAATCTTATAAAAAACAATTCTGCAACTACTTTACAAGACCTTTCATATACTATTTAATTGCGATCAATTGATGGGAAATTTGTTCTCAGTCGTTCGATCAGGCAATTATTTGATGGGAAATCGAATCTTAAGGAAAAACAGTTCTGCAACTACTTTACAATACCTTTCATATACTATTTAATGGCGATCAATTGATAGGAAATTTGTTCTCAGTCGTTCGATCAGGCAATTGATTGATGGGAAATCAAATCTTACAAAAAACAATTCTGCAACTACTTTACAAGACCTTTCATATACTATTTAATTGCGATCAATTGATGGGAAATTTGTTCTCAGTCGTTCGATCAGGCAATTATTTGATGGGAAATCGAATCTTAAGGAAAAACAGTTCTGCAACTACTTTACAATACCTTTCATATACTATTTAATGGCGATCAATTGATAGGAAATATGTTCTCAGTCGTTCGATCAGGCAATTGATTGATGGGAAATCAAATCTTACAAAAAACAATTTTGTAACTACTTTACAAGACCTTTCATATACTATTTAATTGCGATCAATTTATGGGAAATTTGTTCTCAGTCGTCCGATCAGGCGATTATTTGATGGGAAATTGAATCTTAAGAAAAAACAGTTCTGCAACTACTTTACAATACCTTTCATATACTATTTAATTGCGATCAATTGATAGGAAATTTGTTCTCAGTCGTTTGATCAGGCAATTGATTGATGGGAAATCAAATCTTACAAAAAACAATTCTGCAACTACTTTACAAGACCTTTCATATACTATTTAATTGCGATCAATTGATGGGAAATTTGTTCTCAGTCGTTCGATCAGACGATCAATTGATGCGAAATCGAATCTTACGAAAAAACAATTCTGCAACTACTTTACAAGACCTTTCATATACTATTTGATTACGATCAATCGATGGGAAATTTTTTCTCAGTCGTCCGATCAGGCGATTAATTGATGGGAAACTTGCGAAATTTGGAATGTTTTTGAAAAATTTCAATGATCGAAATATCAAGCGAACCCTGAACTATTTTGAGAAGCATTTTGATATTAGGAATTGGCAATTTTTGAGTTGTCGAAAAATATTAATGGTAAAAAGCATTTTAATTTGTGATGGGAAACTCACCTAATCATAATATCTAGCCTTGAAGGGATAATACTGTAGCAACAGCTCACTCATAGATCACACGTGAGATTTTCACACCCCCTCGCCTTTAATTGCCGAAAAAAAATATATATTCTCGCCACTTTGGAAAACGGAAAGCAAATTTTGTTTCTTCTTCCCTTCTCGTTCGACACGTTTGTGTGCGTGAGATTGCGTGCGCGCGTCTAACCTGCGAACTGGTCGTTACGAACGATAGAACGATAACTAAATCACTCGGGAAGAGGTCACTTCTCGCGGCCAACAGAGACAAGCGTATATATGACGTCTGTCAATCCGTCGTTGGAGTTGCAACGATGCTACTGTGAGACCCGCGTAACCACCTTAACGAACGATTTCGAACATCCCACGAATTCGGGCCTCCCTTTCTGATCTCCTTAAGACATAAATCATCGAAAAATCTTCAAAGATCCCATCAAACGATTTGTATCATTTAAGGGATGAATATCCAGAAAATTATGAGAATTGATCAAAAATTCGCAAAATTCATAAAAGTATTGCATTGAAAAAAGGCCTTACTTCAAAGGGTTGAAAAAAAACATTTTCTTCTTTTTTTATTTAATGAATAAATTATTTTATTCAAAATTTTAAGTACGTGAAAGAGCAACATTCAAACAATATTTTATAAAATTTTCATTGAAAAATTTGGAAAATTCAGTTAGTGAAACCTGGTTTCTGGAGACCCCAAAAAAGGGTCCTCGTCATGGTGAGAATAACTCGTGATGGCTTTATCTGAAATTAAAAAAGCATATTTTGGCTGTTAGAAGATATAGCTTGTGATTGAACGGAGGATTTTTGAAAAAATTGATATTTTAATTTTTTGTAGTGTTGTATGCAAAACAGTACAATTTGAGGTAAAATTTACACTTCTAAAATTGTAAATTAGTTGTAATCGATACAAAAATCTTTCATTCACTAGTCAATCGTATTTTGAAGAAGTATGCAAACTAAAATAAGAGGTGTATTTTAATTGTTTTTTCAAAATATTTTTAATTATTCGTTTTAATTATTATATTTGATTCAATTCTATTTAATTATTGAATTTTCATTTCTAGCAAATTTTAAACTATAGAATTAAGGACCACCGGACCATAAATGTACACTGGACCAAAAATTTAAAAAATATATATTTTCACAATCCTTAGAGGTAGCTCTTCCAAACAATACCTCACACAATACAGTAATTCAATTTTTTTTTTTACAAGATTAAAATTCTACTTCACCAAAAAATTTTTTTCATGCCAATTTTGAAATTCTGCATGCGGTTCAAATTTGCCACTAGAAAAACGATTTTTTCAAAATTCCAGGGTGGCCTTGTCCCTTAAGAGGATGCTAAAGTGCCTCTCCCTTGCTCCCATACGATCCCTATGAAGCCATCCCCCCTTGCACTCATAAGGGCATTTAAGTCTCCCCTTAAGGATGTTCAGTCCCAAATCGCAAATGATGAGAAAATTCTGAAAATTTGGTATGTTTTTGGATGAATTATTTAAGAGGTCGTGTAAAAATTTCACGACGATTTGGAAGCTCGTTATCGAACAATTAACATCAACAAATTAAATTTAATTAAATGTAGTCTTATGGAAACTGATATAACTTTGCGATAAGTTTTTTTTGACCTCTCAATTTTTTAATATCTACACTATATTGAAAGCAACGGAAACAAAACGAAGTTTATTGATAAATATTTTTTTTATTTGTTTAAAAAATTGTTCTTAACAATATGTTAATATTTTAATAACGAGATCCCTAATCGTCGTGAAATTTTTACGCGACCTCTTAAATACTTCATACAAAAACGTACACTGAGAGATAAATTACTGAATTTGAGAGCTTGAATTTATTTATTAAATGAAAGTATTAATTCGATTATTTATTTGTTGAACCAAGAAAATCAGTCTTCATTTTAAAAAATATTTGCACGAATCTATTACTCCATGATATTAAACTCTTATTTGATAGTAACAATAAAATACATGATAGATTTAATTAAATTTGTATTAATTCGATTAATTACATTGATCGCATTATAAACATTAGATTATCTGAATCTAAAAAACGACTTCAATACGAAATTATTTTTGTCGAACAAAATTATTTCTTTGCAATAAATTCATCATTATTTTACTTCTAAAAATATCTTTATTTAAATAGATTTTAATAAATATGCATTCATTGGATTAATTAGATTTATTACATCATAAACATGAGATTATTTGAATCTGAAAACATCAATATTAAATTATTTTTTTTCGAACAAAATTATTTCTTTGCAATAAATTCATCATTATTTTACTTCTAAAAATATTTCTGTAGTATTATTAATATTCATTAGATATAAAATTGATTGTGATTATTTGAAAAGAAGCTGTAGTAAAATAAATAACACATTTTTTTATTCCAATGGAATATTTGTTTGGAATGATGAAATTTTTATTTCCTTCAAGCAAAGAACTATCATTTCTATAGTATACTTTAATAGTATACATAAGTTGTTAAAAATTAAAAAAATGGTTTTTTAAATGTTTTCTTATATTCGAATCTTCATAACTGCTAACTTCAAGTGCATAGTAGTAGTCCATAGCGTAATAGGTACCGTGTTAGGTAGTTAGGTAGGATAGGTATGATGGTAGGTAGGGTCGAGGGTTCGAATCTCGGTCGGACAGAGAAATTAGATCTGAGAATTGGCGCAGATTTGTCTTTTCTTCTATTTATCTCTTTTTGGGGTCACTAAACTATGCATATTAAATTATTTGGCAAGGGCTATATATTTTTTATAAAATGTTTAGCAACAATTAATAAACACGCATTTGAATGAATCAATCATTTTTCCTGTTGATTGGACTAATTAATTTGTTGATTCAACAAATTTTTGTTCTCAGTGTTTCCTGTATTAAAAGACATGCATGTTTTGAATGATAAAATGTGTTCTTGATTCAAACAACATATTATATATAATTGATTACATATTGTTAGATTCAAGTAAATTCGTTTATTGAAACAGAAATTTATGGAATCGACTGAAAAAAATGAACCAAGTAAATATATAAGAGAACCAATTGAATATGTTTTGGCAAATAATGAAAAAATAGTACATTACGATACGAGTGCGTTGAAACTTTTTCTGACGAGTGCGGAAAGTGCCATTTTACGCACACGAAGTGTGCGTAAAATAGGCACTTTACACACGGAGTGCAATAAAATCATTTTTTACCTTCAAAACTTTATTTCATTGGTTCTAGTAATTTTTTCTCTCAGTGTACCAAATTTTAAGAATTTTCTCATCATTTTTCATTTTAACCCTTAAGGAGGTTGAAGTAATGATGATAGAACTCTGAAAATTTAATATCTTTTTACATGAAGTATTCAGGAGGTCATGTAAAAATTTCACAACGATTAAGAAGCTATTTTTTGAACAATTAACATTAAAAGATTTCATAGGGACTCAACATCCTTAAGAACACCAGGACATGTGTTTTTGCGTCGCAGGCATCGAAACCGAGGCTGGAGCAGAGTGGTACACACATACTCGGTGTTGTCAAATGGCAGGCTATCTCCACGCGCAACTGGATCCAGGCAGTATGGCCGTGTACGTTGTAACAGTGTCTCTCGTAAATTTACTATGTCTACATATAGTATAAATATATGTGTATGGGTCGTTCCCTGTCAAATCGGCCAATAGATGGAATCGACCCCTACAATTTCGATTGAATTTGGTCAGAAGTTTTCTTTTATCATAAAACAAAGTTGTACCAAAGGAAGAAAATTAAAAAAAAAAATTCAAAAGTCATGTCAACTTCAAAATTTCACCATTTTTCCAATTTTTCTAGTTTATTTTTTAAATATCTCGAAAACTATTATAGTTACGGAACAATCGTTCTGGGTTCGTCTTGAAGAGTATACTTAGTGCTACGAAAAAAAAATATTCCGAAACAAAATTTTGAAAAATGATGAATTTGGAGAATTTTGAATTTTTTAAAATCGTGGAAAGTCCACGATCAACATTGAATTTTTGGTTCATTTTTTTTTATATAATACCTGGTACTGATTTTAAAAGATTCTGAGATTTCCAGAAAGGTGTTTTTTTTTTTCAAATCTGAATTTTTCACCTCTTAAGTTAAATAAAGTTGAGTAATCGTATAATTTTGTAGTTTTGAGCAGTAAAAATTTAAATTAATGACATAAGAATTTCAATTATGTTTCTGTTTTTACATTCAAAAATATGAATGTTTGAATTTTGGTAAAAAAATTTTTTTTTTCCATCTCTAAGTTGAGTAAAGTTGAGCAATCATGTAATTTTGTAATTTTTAGCATTACAAATTACATGATTGCTCAACTTTACTGAACTTGAAGGTAAAAAAAAATGTCTTACCAAAATTCAAAAACTCATATTTTTGAAAAAAAGGAACACCTTTCTGAAAACTTCAGGATCTTATAAGATCAGTACAAGGTATTTTATTTAAAAAAATTGAACCAAAAACTTAATGTTGATCGCGGATTTACACGATTTTTAAAAATTCAAAAAAATTTCCGGAATATATATATTTTTTCGTAGCCCCAAGTTTACTCTTTAAGACGAATCCATGGCAATTTTTTCATAACTATAATAGTTTTCAAGATATTTAAGAAACAAGAACTTGAAAATTTTTAAAAAATTGCGAAATTTTTAATTTTCGAAAAAAATTTATTAATTTTTTTCCTTTGGTAGAACTTCGTTTTATGATAAAAGAAAAACTCTGACCAAATTTCATCGAAATTGAAATGGGTCAATTCCAACTATCGGTCCATTTGACATGGAATGCCCCATATGTATATGCAACAATCGCCGTACATGAGACGCAAGAGAAGCGATGAGAGGATGGTATCGTGTACTTGTCATCGCACTCAGCAACAGCAATCCCATATGGAGCGTTGGGTTAAGTACAGCTGGGTATAAACGCATTGTCAACGTGTGCGTGTATAAGTGCAGGCGTGTATTGGTGCCCTTATGTTATCTCGAGTTGAATCAGCATCGATTTGCATAACGAAGACAATGGTACACTCGGTGGGGCACTCTTTGGCCATCACCACTGTAATTCTCCCACTTCTTCTAGCAGACGCACTTACAGTTAGTATAAGGTAAATGTCCCAATTATTGAACAGCTAAGGATTTGGGGATTGATTTCGGTGAGAAAAAAATCTAAAATCACGAATAAAACTACCGCTTTCATGTTCAAATGATACTTTGATATTTTTACTTTCGAAAAATAACCACTGTAAAAAATGTTATTAAATTTAATATACAAAAGTATATTAAATTTCAAAAACAAGTATATGAAATCGAAATTAATATACAAGGTATCGGAAAATTAACAGTTTCATCTTAAATTTAATATTTGTATATTAAAATTAAAAGAGTGAGCATTGAAAATTAATATACCCGTATATGAAAATAGTTTTTGTATACTTTTTCGCAATTTTCAAATACATTATTGAAAATTAAAACACTTATTTCTTAAAATTGCCATCAACCATTGAATTTTTTTTTCAATGTTGTAATGACATTTAATATACAGTATAGGGAATTTCAATAACAAGTATACGAACTCGAAATTAATATACATGGTATTGGAAAATTAACAATTTCATCTTAAATTTAATATTTGGATATTAAAATTAAAAGATGAACGTTGAAAATTCAAATCCCCGTATATTAAAATGGTTTCTGTATGCTTTTTCGCATTTTTAAGATATGTTATTGGAAATTAATACACTTATTTTCCAAAATTACAATCAATGTCAGCGGCCGTGCTATAGTTGACGCATCCACCGCTATGCGTCGCATGCGCTCGGACCTCTGTGCCCAAGCGAAATAGGCGTATGACGGTGTTATATACCGGACGGCCAGCGTGCCCAATATACTTACCTGGCGCAGAGGTTATACCGTGATTATTAAGACGTTCCCTCCAGGGCGAAGCTCTTCCATTGCACTTTCGGTAGTGATGGCAATATTTGATGAATGTATCGATATTTGGTATCGATACGTATTGGTGGTCTGAGTATCGATACAGGTGTAATTGTAATATCGGGAATGCGATATCGATATCACCGATATCGACACTCAAATAAAAATGCAAACAAACCTCAGTTCGAAATAAAAACAGTAGTTTTATACCTCAGTCGGTAACAAAAAACTGTAGTTTCTTACCTCAGTTGGTAACAAAAAACTGTCGTTTGTACCTCAGTCGGTAACAAAACCGGTAATTTTTTGCCACAGTCGGTAACATAAACTCAATAAAAATCGGTTGTATCGAAATTTCGATATTTATGTATTGCGTATCGATACTTGAAAATATCGTAACGCCAAGAATCGATACAAAATATCGATACTTGGGTCGAAGAGTATCGATATTCTAAATATCGATACTGTATCGCCCATAGTCTATCGGGCGTACAATTTTAGTTGCACTGTAAGAAATTTTTGTATTAAATTTAATAAAAGAATATGAAGTTTTTATGCATATACAGGATACTAAATTTCATATACAATGTGTACAGAAATATTCCAATATAAGTATATGAAAAATCAAATAATTTCTTTTAATTTTAATATACAAAAGAATATTAATTTTCATATCTTTTTTCATGATTCTGCTTTAAAAATCATACTATGTATCGGAATTTTAATATACGAACGTACATTAAAATTAAAAGAAGTCATTTGATTTTTCATATACTTATATTGGAATTTTAATATACGAACGTATATTAAAATTAATATATTGTATATGCATAAGAACTTCATCTTTTTTTTATTAAATTTAATACAAACATTTTTTACAGTGACCCTTTAAATTATTTTTAAATGATTTCGAATGAAAAAAAAGAATAACAATGTGAAGCATGCAAATGTCTCAATTATTGAACACTGGAAGTGCCTGTGTCCCTAATATTGAACAGGCATGTCCCAGTTGAACACTCGAGAATTCTTTTTCCGTTCTGAAAATATTATTTTGGGTACAATATTAAGAAATAAAAGCAAAATCAAACACTTAAATAATCTTTTATTAATCATGTAAAAATACAAAATTATATATTTAGTTTCTTTTGACAGGTTTTTGGTTCATTCGTATTTGGTTTATTTTTGCTTTTCAACTCGAACTTTATTTTATTTTTATCTTCAGTTTCCTCGTTTTGATGTCGTGTTTTTGTTTCATTTTGTCGCAGCTTTTCTTGTTTTTCGACTCCAACTTTATTTTCTTTTTATTTTCAGCTTCCTCTTTTTTGATGTTCTTTATTTCTTCTGTTCTTTTTATGTTTATTGCACGAAAATACAAAAAAAATATATTTGTCGATCTCAGAGGTATTATGAAAAGAATAAAGGTAAGTTTATTCAGGTATTTACAGTTTTTGTTTGAATAAATCCGATTTACACGATCTGACACACGTTAACTGTCTCGATGTTTTGATGGGTTTAATGACGCCATCTTGGAAAATTCGAGTGTTCAATAATTGGGACACACTGCATTTTCTATGTCCCAATGATCGAACACCGTATTTTCTAACAAATAATTAATTAAAATTTTTTTTTAAATTGTCATTTGTAAGAAATTTTCTGAGGAACCTGAAACGCCTTTGCTTTTTGGGATGCGACAGATTTTGAATTTTTTATGCCCTTACGCGTGAAGCGGCGCTTCTTAGCAAAAACTATAAGCAGTTATTACCACGAGACCTCAAATCGGGTCACCGTTGCTGATTAAATAATTTTTTTCTCTATTAATTAAAGCTTTTTTTGCACAAGTAAGGTAACATTTCGATAACTAAAAGTTCTACCTGAGAGAAAATAAAAAAAAGAAATTTCGCAAAATGGCGGCTGTCTGAAGAAAAAAATAAGGCGTTTTTCGAGTCTTTTGCATAGTTTTTAATTTTTTACAATAGTAAAAAAAATAATTTTTAAACGAAAGTGGTAGGGGTGGTAGAAAGTTATATAATGAAGGTTGGTACAAAATTTGAAGTCAATCGGTTGAGTAGAACTTGAGATGTCATGTCAACCATGTTGATGAGAAAAGTAGTTTTGAGAAAAACGTCTTTAGCCCGATTTGCTCTGATGCGACAGGCATAGTTGCTGCATCACTAAAATAGCTATAACTCCGTAAATTATTGGTATTTAAACATTTCCTTTCGAGTATAGATCCTTAAAGGTCTAAAATTTAAGAAAATGCAAAAAAATTTTTTTTCAATTTCTAGACTTGAATACCTCCTTAAAGTTACGCTCCGACGTGACGGATGTAGTTGCTTCGTCACGAAAATAGGTATAACTCCTTGAATTATTGGAATTTAAATATTTCCTTGTGAGGATATATTTATAAGAGTCTAAATTTTAAGAATATGCAAAAAATGGATTTTTTCAAAATTCTAGACCAGAATTCTTCCTTAAAGTTACGCTCTGACGTAACGAGCATAGTTGCTGCGTCCTTAAAATAACTAAAACTCCGTAAATTATTGAAATTTTAAAATTTCTTTCCAAGGATATATTCTTAAAGGTCTAAACTTGAAGAATATACAAAAAAAAATTGTTTTTTTTTCAAAATTCTGAACGAGAATACCCCCTTAACGTTACTGCGTCACTAAAATAACTATAATTCCGTAATTTATGAGAATTTAAAAATTTCCTCTGGAAAATATATTCTTAAAAGTCTAAACTTTAAGAATATGCAAAAAAATTGATTTTTTTCATAATTTTGAACGAAAACACCTCCTTAAAGTTACGCTCTGACGTGATTTTAGGCATAGTCGCTGCGTCACTAAAATAGCTATAACTCTATGAATGATTGGAATTTAAAAATTTCCTTCCGAGGATACATTCTTAAACGTCTAAACTTTAAAAATATGCAAACAAGAAATTGATTTCCTCAAAATTCCAGAACAAAATACTCCCTTAAGACTCCCCCGTCTAGCAACTCTGCCGATTAACGTTACCAGGAAATCTGGCCACTGGTAAATTTACCCAGGAAAAGTGGCCTCTGGTAGTATTTGTCTCCCTGGTAAAATTAACCTATGTGATAATGAAATACATTTTCGTGTTCAGAATCGATGAAATAATAGTCTAAATTACTCTCGTACTGTAAATTACTTCGCGTGCTAAAATATTAATGCCCAAGGTTTGACATTGAATTGTTGAGACCCCAAATTAACGGGTGGCTCAAGGTTTGACAAAATTTTCCTTTCTCACAACGCTCGTGAATGTAACTCTTTAACAGAATCGTTATCGCGATTGGCTTCTCACGTATAATTGTATAAAATGAATTACAACCAAGGATAATAAAATTAAAACGGGTCGGATAATTGAAAATAAGATGTATAAAAAAAAAAAAAAAAAAATGCTGGAAGGGTCGAGCCAGATCGTGCTGCACCCTCGGGCGAGAGTTAAATTACTATAAAAGACTTTATCCACTTTAGTCACCGGGCGATCAGGCAATCATTCTATTGCCGTGCCATATAGTTACAGTATCATGAATAAGAAAAGCAATCCGTGGAACCGCGGTTGTGCGAGTCCCAGAAGCCGGTATACACAGTCCATTATCCTGAAAGACATTTCGAAATTTCTTATCGACGATTGGTTTCCCTTTCCCTCCAAGCCCAACCTATCATATTTTAACTGTCTCAATTAAAAGAACTTCAAGTACTTCGCAAGTACTTCGAATACTTCGCAAGTACTTCCGAAGTACTTCGCAAGTACTGCAAAATTACTTCAACTACTTAAAAGTACTTGAACTACTTCAAAGTACTGAAAAAGTTCTTGGAGCACTTCGCAAGTACTGCAAAATTACTTTACCTACTTAAAAGTACTTCAACTACTTCGAAGTACTTGAAAGTACTTGAACTACTTCAAATTACTTGAAATACTTAAGAGTATTTCAAGTACTTGAAAGTGCCACAGGTACTTCAAAGTACTTTTAAGTACTCCAAATACTCAAAAGTACTATAGGTACTTAAAAGTACTCCAAGTACTTCAAGTACTTAAAAGTGCTTCGAGTACCTGAAAAGTATTTCAAGTACTTAGAAGTACTTCAAGTACCTGAAAAGTATTTCAAGTACTTGAAAAGTACTTTTCAGGTACTTGAAAAGTACCTCAAGTGCTTAAAAAGCACCTCAAGTACTTTAAAAGTACCTCGAGTACTAAAAAAGTACCTCAAGTTTAAATTTCAAATACTTTTCCGTAGTTCAAGTACTTTTTCAAGTACAAGTAACTAAAATTTGCATGTGCCTGGCCTGTACTTTAAGTATTCTACTTAATTTTTCAAATATTTGGCTTGTACTTCAAGTATTGTACTTAAAATTTCAAATACTTTTCCGTACTTCAAATACTTTTTCAAGTACAACTGTCAAGTACTTTTGAATGTGCTTCGCTGATGGTTGCATGTACGAAGCCTTTGAATATGTAATTGAAAATAATATTTCACGACGTATGAACATACAGTCCCTCTCAACTGTCGCCTACAATTTTTTGAAGACAAACACGAAATTGGAGTAATTTTAACAATCCAGGTATTATATTCTTTGTTTCTTATTTTTCAAACCTGTATCAGAATAAATAGTAATTACTATTGTTAATGCTATTTTTGAATTATTTTTAATTCTTTGTTCAAATACTTCTGTTACAATCTGCCAAATAGCCTAATCTCAGTGTATTGCACAAGGTGAAAATATTTTTTGAAACAAAAAGCAGGTACTCGGATAAAAATCAAATGAGATTAAGAAATCAAATGTAAGTACTAGAACTTACGAGATATACGTGAAACTTTGAAAAGTACTTGATACTTGGTACTTGATTTTTCAAGTACTTGTACTTCAAGTACCTTAAATTTAAGTACTTCACGTAATAAGTACGCAGTACTTCAAGTACTGCCGGTACTTGATGCTTCAAGTACTTCAAGTATTAAGTGCGTAGTACTTCGAGTACTGCCGGTACTTGATGCTTCAAGTACTTCAAGTAATAATTACGTAGTACTTCAAGTACGGCCGGTACTTGATGCTTCAAGTACTTCAAGTAATAAGTGCGTAGTACTTCGAGTACTGCCGGTACTTGATGCTCCAAGTACTTCAAGTAATAAGTACGTAGTACTTCAGTACGGCCGGTACTTGATGCTCCAAGTACTTCAAGTAATAAGTACGTAGTACTTCAGTACGGCCGGTACTTGATGCTTCAAGTACTTCAAGTAATAAGTACGTAGTACTTCAAGTACTGCCGGTACTTGATGCTTCAAGTACTGCCGGTACTTGATACTTCAAGTACTTACGGTACTTTGTACTTTGTACTTGCAGTACATTTCGGTACTTTGCCCAGCCTTGTTCCCAGATATTTAAGGGAAGGTATCAAAGGTGAACATAATTTCAACATTTTTTTAACACATTGTTCTCAAAAAAGGCTTCATGGAATAAATAACGAGTGGAAACTGGGATGTCGTTTAAAAAATGCGTTAACTTTAGCCTTATCTGTCAGCCTTTAGCTTTACATACATCAGCCTTCCCTTGAAGAAGTAAAAATATTAAATTCATTCGATCGACGATTCGGTAGTCGAATATTTTCAATGTCTTTACCTGTGCAAGGCAGTAAAAAAGTTTTGCTAGTCACGTGATTACTGACGACTTAATTTTAATTCGTTTCTCGCGGCTCGAGCAGCTCTTCAAATACTCTTATCTCTGTGTATCACGAGTTTTGGTGGCGATGTCTCGATTCCACGACGTAAAATAATTGATCTTTTTTTTTTTACCATTCCCTTACAATTTACTCACTCATTACGTTTGTTTGTTGTTCGAAAAACAAAAAATATCAGGACACGTAGTCCAATCCAATGTTGTTCGATGTGGTCTTATTTTTAATTAATCAATCTCTCGCAGAATTTAAATACCTGCTTATGCTCATCTTTATTTCTGTAGAATACAGTGCTGACTTCCTCATTCATTCTTGTATTGTATCTCTGCTCAATGATTATCAACCCATTTGGTTCGAATACAATTACAGTAAATAAAAAAAAAGTTTTTCTATAACTGTGCAATATTTTTTACGAGTTTATTCATTTAATTTGCGGTATCATTGTATTGAAAGGTTACAATGTCATTGTGATCCCTAGAGTCAATTTTTTTGAATACTTTCGACGCTATTTGTGTCATTTAGTTTCTCGAAAATCTTTCAAATCTATAAGTACGAATGCCGGCCGCTAGTGGCGCCACTTGGCTGCTCTTGCATATGGCGGAATATAGGAACAGCTGATTGGGAATAGGTCGCGAAGTAGGGTTAAACTCGCAGAATCGCCGTTTCTTTTCTATGAAGTCACTTTTTTGAGGCTATATATAATGTGTTATCATGTACTCTTGTACGTTTTAACAATTTGAACGTCACGTAATACGTCGCGTGATAAGTGCAGTTGAGACGATGGCCAAATTTTTCGAGCTCGAGCAGCAAGGCTCTATAAACAAGACGTATATACGCGCGAGCGCGGATGATCCTTCTTATATCGTAACATGGCTTCTCTCTTTGCTTCAAGAATCAACGCCTAACAGCGGTATAATGACCCAATTAGATGTCATTTACACGTGAGTCATGTCGTCAATTTGTCCATGTCCGGCGAAGCGTTCTAATAACCGCCTAGCATTATATACGAGGCATTCCTGACTAAACCGGTCAATGTTCAACCCTGACCTCTTCCGATTTTGTGACCAATTTTTCGTACATTTGGACCATTTCTCATGAGCCCTCGGATAACATTCAAAAACCATACTTTCTCGCCTTTTTACAACCTAACCATGAATTTCCGGAGGTTGAGGTTTTTTATGGCAAATTTTATTCAAATATATCCGTATTATCCGACGATGTACCTTAGTTAATGAAGAAAGGGCTCGAATTAGTTGGATGCCTCTGTTAAGGATGTACAGTCCTAACCAAAAATTGTATTTCATTGAAATTTCCGTACTTCGTGATACAATAAAAATCTGAATAAATTTAGCAACATTTGGCTTGCCATGAACAACAATTATCAATAATAATATTGGCCAAAAGTTATTAATCAATTGTTTAAACAAATAATTATTCAACAACTTTTCGGTAAGTTCTTTTTTTTCTTAAAGAAATCGAATGCATTAATTTTCCTGAATGCATATGAATTTTTTCCGAATTTTCTCTCTATTTGGAAAATGCCCGTTTTGAGATTTTTAGAATGACTGCATTTGTGTATTTTTTGACCTAGTGTCTTTGAAACTTTTCAAAGGTGACGATAAACCTGTATGCGAAAACATATACAAAATTGGCAATTTTTGTAACATTTCAAAATATAGAGAAAATTCTGAAAAAAAATCATATGCGTTCAGAAAAATTAATGCATTCGATTTGTTAAAGAAAAAAAAGAACTTACCGAGAAATTGTTGAATAATTATTTGTTTAAACAATTTATTAATAACTTTTGGGCAATATTATTATTGATAATTGTTGTTTATGGCGTGCTAAATGTTGCTGAATTTTTTCAGATTTTTGTTGTCTCACGAAGTACGAAAATTTTAATCAGATACAATTTTTGGCTCGGACTGTACAGGTCCCTTAAACCGAAGACCTCGGTTGATCGAAGGTCGGATAAGCGAGATTCTACCATTACCGTACACGGAAATTTAATTTCAATGTCCGCTTGAAAAGCGCGCGCTCGAGTCTTCTTTACCGACTGAGATAGTGTCAGACCTCTTTCAAGCATTATTGAGTTGCATTCAGTGCAATTTAAACATCCAAGTAGCCCTTCATCAATTTTAAATCGTATTTCCCGTTCGGGGATCAAAATTTACATTTTTGGGAAAGGTCTGCGAACAAAGTACATTACAGTTTTCTTTACCGACCAAGTTAAAAAAAAATGGTAATCTCTAAATTCAAATTTCGCAACCTAAGACTACAATTTTGATATCATCTTTTATAAAAATCTTATTTATAAAATTTAAACACATAAGACTGGGACAAACACATAAAAAAACCCTACTTTTGTTATCTTCTTTGTCCTCACAGCGGGAAAGTGCAAAATTAGAACATTCGCGTCGGCAATGAAGCGATCCTACTTATCGACAAAAGTTTTTTTTCATAAAATTTTATACCGTTACGAGCACCCCTAACTGAAAGTTACTCAACGCGAAAGTATATCAGGAAAAAAAAGATTTAACGATCGGCATTGGAATTCTGCCATTTGCTGAATGAACGACACGTCGTCGGTCGTGGCGGCACTCTGGAACATGCGCATATATATATATATTATATGGGATATTCCATGTCAACTCAACCACGGCTGACCCTCGTGAATCCTCCCAAATTTGGTTCCTAATTTTTTCCATGACTATACTGAGCCAAATAAAGACTGTATGTTTTTAAAATTATTCTCTATTTAAAAAAACTCTGAAATTTTTTTTTTTTTAATGTCACAACTAAAAGGCTAAAATATGATTTCTTTTCGTTTTGGAACATCGCAAATCAATTGGCATTGAAATCTCCCACAAAGTTCATTAAACATAGAGAAAATAAAATTTATTCATACATGCAAAAGATGGGTTCATTTACAATTATACTTGATTTTTGAATTTAATTTTTATTTATAAAATTATAATGTTGAATTTTTAATTTTTTTCACAATTCTGAAACGTTTATTAGTCGCAATCCAATCGTGTGGAAATCTCCATTATTGAATTTCGAAATTTCGAAAAATGGTTGAGTCGGCATTGAATACCGCGTATATACGGGACATTTGTATATAATTATAGAAAAAGAAAGTGAACGACCGGGTTTTTTCCTTTCTCTGTCAAGGGAATGCGCCAAACGCCGTATATATTTTTCTACAAGTAGCTCTAAAAAAAAGGCCTTAAGGCGTACGGTTATGCAATTCCCGGAATACAGCTGGTAATTATTGGCTGTTTTTTTTACTCTATTAGTAGACTCGGCCTGGTCTGGATTCAATATGAGCAGTAGGAAAAAAAATTAATATGGCGTCTCGACGCCAAGTAATTCAAACGAAAATAAAAAATCATTCAACAAAATTTCCAAAAATTTTTGTATACGTTTTGAAATCAGCGTGACCAAAAGTGAATCAAAATTACAGAGTTTCTATTTAATTATAACAACAGCATAATAATAAATATTAAAAACTCAATATTACAATAAACTAAAATAATAAAATAATTCTATTAACGACAATAATTTCACAAACATAATTTCACCTAGTTTTTTTGAACTGAAAGTTGTACTTTTACTTATTTACCAGGATTTGTTAACTGTTAACAAATGTACAGTTAAATATGGTGAAATAAATTATTTTTCAACAGTTAATAAATTATTCTGACACAAATAAAATATTTCTTAACGACTAAAAAATTTTGTAACAATTAAGGAATATTTAAGTAAAAGTGCCAACTAAATATTCCTTAACTGTTACCAAATTTGTTATCCGTTAAGAAATATTTTATTTGTGTCAAAATAATTTATTAACTGTTAAAAAATATGTATTTAATTTATTTATTTATTTATTTTCAGGAAAACCTTGATATTCCGTAAATTTATCGATACCGAAGATCGTCGTAATCTTTGTAACAAACAAATCTCAATTATATTCCAGAAGAAAAAAAAGTCTCTTTAACAATCCTCATTTTCCATTGGGCGAGTATATGAATCTATATATAGTCAATAGTTGGAACGAAAAATCGTTAAAAAGCGATTTTACGACGCCCTAATTATAAGTTATTGTTGCAAAACACTATAATTGTTTCCCTCCTTTCCTGACACTAATTTTCAATAATTATTTTCTCATTTATAAATATTTTGTGGAATAATTTTTATCGTTATTTCATTTTTTTATCTCTGCTGCTTGGTCCGAAAAATTGCTGATTTTTTAAAAAAGTGATTTATTCTGTTGTGAGCTTTTTTCAAAAAGTTGGGAAGCATGTGAAGCAATAGCGTCGAAAATTGTGCTTGAGCTCATTAGACTGAATCAGAATAAAGATTTTGCACAATACATGTATCTATTAGGGCGATTTTTTTTTTCGACTTTTTTAAATTTTCATCCCTCCCCACCTAAAATGCTGTTGCATATGTCTAAAAGAAACTACCCTGAAAGTTACAGCCCTTAATATTAATGTTAAGTACTCGCCCTTCGCGTGAAAAGGTTTCCCATCTAAAATACACGTAAATAAAAAACTTTTTTCTTCAAATTGCTATAACTCCGCGGCATTTCATGCTATCATATTGTCCTTGGTCGCAATTTACGCAGAATTGAACGATCTTCAAAAGTGTCCTCAGCAGCCTAAGTGTAATTTACACTGGTGAGATGGTACGAGTCACTAAAGTTGATTTTGACCCACACTTCTCGTTTTTTTGCTGTTATTTTTGAAATGATCAGCGTTATCGAAAAATTGCAAAGGAAAGTTTTGTTGGAAATTTAATTTCCTACAAAAAAGGTCCTTTAGACCTACTTGAGAAAATTGATATTTCTTGAGATATTGAACCTTAATTTATTTGCGGTATAAAATTTTTACGGTTTATCGAACCAAAAGTTCTTAATTGTTGATATTCCATATCATTTCGCCACTGGTGATATGATATAGAATATCAAAAAATTGAAACTTTTGGTTCAATAAACCATAAAAATTGTATACCAAAACCAAGTTAAGGTCCAATATCTCAAGAAATATCAATTTTCGCAAGTAGGTCTAAAGGACTTTTTCTGTAGGAAATTAAATTTCCAACAAAACTTTCCTTTGCAATTTTTCGATAACGTTGATAATTTCGAAAACAACAGCAAAAAAACGAGAAGTGCAGGTCAAAATCAACTTTAGTGACTCGTACCATCTCACCAGTGTAAATTACACTTACGCTGCTGAGGACACTTTTGAAGATCGTTCAATTCTGCGTAAATTGCGACCAAGGACAATATGATAGCATAAAATGCCGCGGAGTTATAGCAATTTGAAGAAAAAAGTTTTTTATTTACGTGTATTTTAGATGGGAAATCTTTTCGCGCGAAGGGCGAGTACTTAATATTAATATTAAGGGCTGTAACTTTCAGGGTAGTTTCTTTCAGACATATGCAATAATATTTTAGGTGGGGAGTGAAAAAAATAGAAAAAGTAAAAAAAAAAATCGCCCTAGTATCTATATATATGGAGCATTCCACGTCAAATCACGCGGTCATCGGCTTGACCCCCTCGGATTTTGATGTCCAATGAATTGTGGCTTTCGTTGGGCCCAAAATATGAGCTCAAATTTTTAGAAATTTTTGTTTCATTTTTAAGGGGTTGTCCGAGCTAAAAAATCTTAAATTGAGAGAAAACATAAAGAGGGGCCTTCTTCAAATTAATGACATTTTTTTCACAGAAACTGGGGCCCAAAACAGATATTTTCGTCGTAGTTTGATAATGGGCCAAAAATAATTAGATTAAAAAAAAAAAAAAAATTTTTAATTATTTCCTATTTTCATTGTTTCTTGTAGTGAGAATAACAACAATAAAAATATTTTTCTAGTGCAATTTGATTTTTTTTCTTGGTTTAAAAGTGAAACGACAACATTTTTCGAAAATTTATTAGCCTCGACGAGCTGAAATAAAACAGTTGATTCAAACACAATAACAAAATTAAACAAAAATAGTAATTATTTTTGACTTGTTATCGAACTATGACGAAAATATCTGTTTTAGGCCCTGGGTTGAACAAAATTTCATTAATTTTAAAAAGGGCCTGCTTTATATTTTCCCTCAATTTAATGATTTTTTTAGCTACGGCAAGCCCTTGAAAATGAAATAAAAATTTCTAAAAATTTGAGGTCATATTTTGGACCAAACGAAATCCACAATTCATTGGACATCAAAATTTGGTGGATCAGGCCGATGACCGCGTGATTTGACGTGGATATACATTGGATATTATATTAGCCCCATATCAGAGTCGTAAATAATGCATTACTTTAATCATGCATTTCTGTATTTATTACCCATTACACTGCATAATGTGAAATGGATAAGTGTACCATTACAAATAAAAAAGTAATGTGTAATGTATGCATATTCCATTACAAATAAAACAAGTAATGTGTAATGGATGCATGTCCCATTACAAATAAAAAACGTGAAGTGTAATGGATGCATGTGCCACTACAAATAAAAAAAGTAATGTGTAATGGATGCATGTGCCATTACAAATAAAAAAAAAAGTAATGTGTAATGGATGCGTGTTCCATTACAAATAAAAAAGTAATGTGTAATGCATGCACGTTCCGTTACAAATTACAATTTAAAAAAAAAGTAATTTGCAGTGGAGAATACTCTCCATTACAAAGAGAAACATTGCCGTGCTCGTATTAGAAACTTGCACATTGCCGTCTCATTATTTTATTTCGCTCACTAAAAGTTCATCCACAATTGTCACAAATGATCCATAAAGTTAAAAAATAGAAACAAAAAAACAGACAGTTCATCGTTAAATATGAAGTACCTATGAAAATATGTACGTTAAATATGAAGCAATTACTTTTTTTTAAATTGTAATTTGTGATGGAACGAGCATACATTACACACTACTTTTTTATTTGTAATAGAACACGCATCCATTATACATTACTTTTTTATTTGTAATGGCATATGCATCCATTACACATTACTTTTTTTATTTGTAATGGGACATGCATCCATTACACATTACTTGTTTTATTTGTAATGGAATATGCATACATTACACATTACTTTTTTAATTATAATGGAACACGCATCCATTACACATTCCTATTTTTATTTGTAAAGGCACATGCATCCATTACACATTACTTTTTTATTTGTAATGGGACATGCATCCATTACACATTACTTGTTTTATTTGTAATGGAATATGCATATATTACACATTACTTTTTTATTTGTAATGGAACACGCATTCATTACACATTACTTTTTTTAATTGTAACGGAACACGCATCCATTACACATTCCTATTTTTATTTGTAATGGCACATGCATCCATTACACATTACTTTTGTTATTTGTAATGTAAAACTTGTCCAAAACACATTGTTTAAAGTAATGGGTAATGCATTACTTTTATATTACTATTTTCACAACTCTGCCCCATATAGATATACCAAGGCAATTTTCTTGGCCGACTAGTCCACATCCGGTCGCCAAACACAACTTTAACGCTCGTTCGCGCACACAGACACTTTTCTCTGCTTCATTCATCCCGATGGCATTCTACGCGAGAGCGGCCTTTGAAGGTTGCTCGCATGCGGTGGAAAGCAAAAAATAAAAAAATAAAAATAAAAGAACGAACGCTAGCTAAGTAAGCAATCCCACCGCGCCGAACGCTCATGCGCCGAGGGAGAATGTTCGCGCGCGAAAAATCTTGGCGCTGCAACCGATTCACTTGAGTCGTTCCAAACACAGGCTCATATACATAAATAAGAGGCATTCCTGACAAAACCGGTCAATGACCGATCCCGATCCCTTTCAATTTCATCGCCGCGCGATCCTTTATATACTCGGGCTATCTCTCAGAAGAGGTTTGAAATTTTTTTAAACATTTTTTCATGATTGAAATTTATTCAATTCAGTTAAGGACAATCTCAGCCAAAAATGGTATTTGATTGAAATTTCCCAACTTCGCGATACAATAAAAATCTGAAAAAATTCACCAACATTTGGAATGCCATGAACAACAATTATCAACAATAATATTACCCAAAAGTTATTAATAAATTGTTTAAACAAATAATTATTCAACAATCTTTTGATCAGTTCTTTTTTTTCTTAAACGAATCGAATGAGTTAATTTTTCGGAACGCGTATGAAATTTTTCAGAATTTTCTCAATGTCAGATGAAAAGATTCGGTGAAAATTAAGTGAACTTGGAATCTATATAATATGAGAGCAGAGATGAAAAAAAAACATTCATGGTGTGAAATTTTTTTTAAATATCTGTAAATGGTTTAACATGAACATTTTTTGGGTAGGTAATCGATCAAAAAAATTTCAAATCAAATGAAGTAACGTTAAAGAACGTTAGATACGGAAAACGGAGTCAACCTGATTATAAGCTGGTTTATGTGCAAGTCCAACCCACAATACTCTCTCTTTCTTTTGTCGCAGTCAGGGGTTAAAAAGTATGCAAATTAATTTTGTCTCTTTATACAATGATATTTTATTTTGTCGAATAATCATTTATTAATGCCGTCTCGCTTTATTGCGCCAAATCAATATTTTGAACCTGACTAAAAATCGCAGCCCACTTTTTGAATAGGTTCAATATTGAGCGATTTGGCTAGGAACACGTCATATATACAGATATATTAGGGTGTGTAAAAATGTTTTTTTTTCTATAGCTAAATATTTATCGATAGCGAAATGATTTGACTATTTATTAATTTTTAGTCAACTTGATTTAACGAAACTTTTCCGAAGTTGAAATTTTGAAAATTCTTCCCTCAGGTTATAACTCAGGAACTAGAAAAAATATCTCAAAGATCAAATTAGACAAATTTTACATATCAAATAAAAATCTATGCCTGAAAGATTGAAAAAATTCTACAGACAATACATTGTTTTTGCAACCGCTAAATTTTAAGTTAAGTAGTTTCGTCCGATTAGGAGACATTAAATTAGATTACCCGATGGCCCCCAAAGTGGCATTTTCAAAAGGACATGTCAGACTTTATTTTGCTTTCTTAAAACAATTTTTCCGATTTTTTTTGAGCTCGGTGCACCGGTTGAAAAATGGACATTTTTTTACTTTTTTTGCTAGTTTCAATCGGTTCGAAATTTTTTTTCTCACTATTTTGGGTCGAGCCTCTAATAATTTAAGTGGCTCAAACTCGTAGATTATTGAGTCTGGGCTCAATTATCACGCGAGAAAATCTTCTTATTTGAACTTTTTGAGCCTTTTATAATGTTTTCAAAATTTTTTTGCCACATTTTTTTTTGTCGTAATTTGAAAAATTGTAAAAAAAAACGAGACAGAAAAACAAATTTATATTAATTGTCTTACTTTGCTCAAAATGTTCAAATAAGAAGATTTTCTCGCATGATAATTGAGCCCAAACTCAATAATCTACGAGTTTGAGCCACTTAAATTATTAGAGGCTCGACCCAACATGATGAAAAAAAAAAATTTCGAAGGAAAATTTTGAAAAAATTCCAGTCGATTCGGCATGATAGTACGCAACTTTTTTCCCTCTTGATAATTTTATTTAAACCTCAAAGTTTTTTAGATGCGCTGCCTTTTTTGAAAATGGTCGTTTTTAGGTAAAAACAACCATAACTCCCTTAAAAAGAATCGCACGAAATTTTCTAAAAAATGACATTGACGCTATTGGTTACCGTTTCAAGGATGTTCCAAAAAAAATGACAAAAAAAGTTTTTAGAAGCTGTGCAACCGATTGAAACCAGCAAAAAAAAAAGTTTAAAAAAACGGCCATTTTCAAACCGGTGCACCGGGCTAAAAAAAAATCGCAAAATTTTTTTTTTTTAATTCGATTATCTTTTTTTTCACTTAGTTATCGAACTTTTAGTGCAGCTCGGAATTTTGTGGGGTGTAACCAAACTTTTGGCCTGGGATGTATTTCTGGTAGAGATGTGAATGTGTTCTTAAGTTCGGGGAGTTTTACTGGCCGACTTGAATGAACGCGTTTATATTTTTTTCGGCAATTTGAGAGAATGGTCAACTATACAAATTCATAATCAACCAATGAATTTCAAAACGACCTTCCATCACGACTCTCTATATAGAATGCTAATAAAAGGTTTGAGGTTATGCGTGAAACACAAAGTGTGCCATTTACTATTTCCAGTACAAGTTACACGCGCATAAAAACCCTGTTGAATGGCCATTATACGAGTTCTCTGGAATCTCCGGGTTAACGCTCTGCATCACGTTTCACGTATGAATCACGAATCGCTTCAACGCGAACGAAGAAGTGAAAGTAATACGCGTGTATGGTTGCAGGCGCAAATTCAATGAGGTCCGCAGCACCCATGTTTCTCGTATGTGAATAATAATAATAATAATAATAATAATAATAATAATAATAATAATAATAACAAAAGTTAGTCAGGTGGTCACTGACATCACATACGGTACGAAGATACTCGAATCTTCATTTGAAAACTTCATGGATAAAATATCGAATTGTATGAATGGAAACGCTTTATGTAGCTTAACGGAAGCATTTTCTGGTACAGTTGAATTTCAGTAGAGTTTTTACGCGGTAGAGATGTTGCGTTTTTAGTGTTATTTTCTCATTGTAGAGTTAGAGAGAACATATTTGCAATATTGTAACTTAGCAGAAGTGAATTCTGGTAGAGACGAATTCCGTCAGAGTTATTACAAGGTAGAGATGTGTCGTTGTAGACTTCTAATTGAGTATAGATGTTTGAACATGTTAGAAATAGCACCCATGTTTCTCGTATGTGAATAATGTAATAATAATAATAATTGTAATGTTAATAAAAGTTAGTCAGGTGGTCACTGACATATATCACATACGGTACGAAGATACTCGAATCTTCATTTGAAAACTTGATTGATAAAATATCGAATTGTATTGAATGGAAATACCTAAAAGCTTGCAAAAAAGTAATTTACATATATAGTAATCTTATTATCGCTTTATGTAGCTTCACGGAAGCATTTTCTGGTACAGTTGAATGTCAGTAGAGTTTTTACGCGGTAGAGATGTTGCGTTTTTAGTGTTATTTTCTCGTTGTAGAGTTAGAGAGAACATATTTGCAATGTTGTAACTTAGCAGAAGTATTTTCTGGTAGAGATGAATTCCGTTAGAGTTATTACACGGTTGAGATGTGTCGTTGTAGACTTCTAATTGAGTTTAGATGTTTGAACATGTTAGAAATTTCGCATATACAAACGTTCATTCGAGTCAGCCAGTAAAACTCCGCAAACCGGGCACGTTTACATCTCTACCAAAAAAAATTCAACCCAAAACATCTATGCCTGAAATTACTTTGCTCAAAAATCTTTGTATTTTGGTAGGGTTGTATAATCTGATTGACTCTTAACACTGTAGATTAGTGGAAGCATTTTCTGGTAGAGCTGAATTCCGGTGGAGTTTTTACGCGGTAGAGATGTTGCGCTTTTAGAATTTTCTTGTTGTAGAGTTCTGATTGGGTATAGATGTTTCTACATGTTAGAAATACCGCATTCATTCGAATCGGCCAGTATCGCAAACAGGGCACATTTTCATCTCTACCAGAAAAAACTCTACCCAAAACATCTATACCTGAAATTACGTTACTCAACAATCTTTGTATTTTAGTAGTTTGTGTAATCTGATTGACTCGTAACACTGTAGTTTAACAGAAGCATTTTCTGGTAATGCAGAATTCCGGGAAAGTTTTCACGCGGTAGAGATGTTGCGCTTTTAGAGTTTTCTTGTTGTAGACTTCTGATTGGGTATAGATGTTTATACATGTTAGAAATGTCGCACATAAACGTTCATTCCAGTTAGCCAATAAAACTCCGCAAACTTAAGGGCACATTTACATCTCCACCAGAAAAAAACTCTACCCAAAACATCTATACCTGAAATTACGTTGCTCAAAAATCTTTGGATTTTGGTAGGGTTGTTTAATCTGATTGACTCATAACACTATATAGTTGGACGGAAGCATTTTCTGGTAGAGGTGAATTCCTGTAGAGTTTTTACGCGTTAGAGATGTTGCGCTTTGAGAGTTTCCTCGATGTAGAGTTCTGATTGCATGGGTATAGATGTTCATACATGTTAGAAATGTCGCACATAAAGTTTAAGGGCACATTTACATCTCTACCAGAAAAAACTCTACACAAAACATCTATACCTGAAATTACGTTGCTCAAAAATCTTTGTATTTTAGTAGGGTTGTAAAATCTGCGTAACACGCTAAACCGCACCTTAAGTCATTTTCTGATAGAGCTGAATTCCGGTTGAGTTTTCATGCGGTAGAGATGTTAATCTGATAGAATTCTTTTGTTGTGGTCTTTTGATTGAGATGTTCAAACGTGTTCAAAATATCGCATATATTTTTAACGAAATGATCAATGATCCAGCTCCAAGATCAATGATTCGGATAAAATAATAATAACAATAATAATGCTATGAATTATGTAATATAATAATAAGGTGTCTATTGCATTCAGCTTTGAGCGTTTCGCAATTCAAGTCATGAATGCAACGGAGCCAGCATCCGCCTCGGTCATACACTTATATATGTATATATATATATATATATATATAGCGCCGAGAGTATATTTTCTTGAATGAAACTCTCACGGTTAGCTCGGAAACTCGTCCTGGCCGGGCAACGAGGGTTCGCGGCTCCGGTCATGCATTTATCGAGGTAAAAAATGTGCATTGCTCCTCTCGTCGAGGCGGGGGAGGGGAGAGAGAAGGACGAAGAAGGTTCATCTCGGGGCAAGGGAGTAGAGATATATTCGCATATACATATTATATACTAGAGCGGTGACATTTTGACCTCTGCATCCTTAATTTTAAATCTTAACCCAAAAATATATTTTCATTGATAAAAAAAAATTTGAAAAAGTATGTAGAGTTCAGCTTATGAGGATCCAAACATCAAAGGCAAGCAAAACAGTTAATATGTGTATCAATATAAAGTGGTCATTTAGTTGAAAAACTTTGCTTACACATGTAAAATATTTTGGGGCCTGCTTTAAACAATTTTTAACAGAAAAATTTTTTTTGCAACATCTTTAGGTGATGTTCAACCAATTTTAGAAAGGAACAGTCCTTGCTATTTCTCCTTTAAGATACTTTGTTTTCTAGTTATAAATCTTAAGTAGGGAAACTGATTTAGTGGAAAAAAAACAAATTTATATCATTATTTATTATTATTATTTAATTGTATTAAAACTTTTGGGGTGTCATTGAAATGATTTAACGAAAAATCGATTTTTGCAAAATAATGAAATCTCAGTCTTCAAACGCCTGGTGCGAACTCTGAGTATATTTAAAGAGACGCTGCCGCGTCTCTTGATACTCGGTGTCGAGACGCTGCCGCGTCTCTTGATTCGATTTGTTTCTCTGGAAGGATTTTTTTTCTGATCAAAAGGGGTATGTTTTGCACGTAAAGAGTACAATTGAAAAATAAAAAATTAAATGTCATTGTTGATTACGAATAAAATAAAAAAACTAAAATATTGCCACTCTAATATACGCTGGCAGAGGAATAAGAAATACCGATGGTAAGTTTGTAGTTGTGCGAGACGCTTCGCGATTCTCACGCTCACGAGAGCAGCGCTCACGTGTCGCTTGCGTGCAACACGAGGAATCTCTCTTTATACACACACATATATATTGTGACGGGGCATTTTTGTATATATATACATATATATTCCCTAGGGCTTCATGTGAACGCACATATCTTGCGCTAACAAACAGAACGGCCGAAACAAACGTGCTCACAAGAATGTCTGTCGCGTCCTTTTGTCCACTGGCATCCTATAAGTGTATTTCGCAGGACTAAAGAGTGGGGATAAAACCTGAATGATCCAAAGAGCTCGCCACGAGAGAGATAAAACGGCGTATGGTGGCGCTGCCCGGCGTTTGACTCGAAAAATTGACCGACGCTGGATTTGCGATCATGGTGGGGACACATTCTTCTTACTTATTTAAATTCTTGGAGTCGAGAAACAGAGGGGGGGGTCTATAGTCCAACCTGGTCCAACCTCAAAACTTTTGCACATTTTTCCAAGGAGGCTCAAGTTCCCTTTAAAAGGAGACTAAAAGGTTAACATAACCTCAAATATTGAAAAAAAATTTTTTTTTAAGACTCAGATTAGAGAAAAAAAATTAACAGTCACGGGAACCTTCCTTTATTCCATTACGTCGTTTTCGCGAGAAGAGTTCAAAATTTTGAGCTGTATCGCAGAATTCTCTGTGAAAAAGAGCGCATTGAGAAGGCTCAGAAATGGCCGCGGGAAAGTAGCAAGCAATTCGCGCTGTTCTTATTTCTCCCAATTTTTATTCCCCTTTGTCGTTTTTCTTCCATCCTTTCGCGCAAGCTTCTTGCTTATCTTATACTCTCTCTCAACGAAACTCCAGCGTGGGAAAGAGAGAGGGGCACACGCGGCCGTTGTGAGCGCCGCTCTCGTGCTCGAGAGACTTTTATCTCGCGTGAGAGCGAGCGGCGGGTGGACGATAAAGCGCTGCGCGCACGCTCGCGGCTTTCCCGAGAATGCTGCGCGAGCAATAATAAAAAAAATTGTCCAAAATCGTGCAATTCATTAAACAATATCTCCACGATTCATTCATAAATTCATCGGTGATTCGTTTTGACCCAGAAGCGGAGATTTTTCGATTCAGTGTTCCCTTTTTTTCGATCTGGCTCTGTCATACGGTGGCGCTCGTCGCGGCGTGAACTCACAACTCTCTCTCGCTCTACGAATCCACGCCTGAGTGTCACGTCACATACATATAATTCACGTGAGACTGCTGCTGGTCACTCGCAATTCTTACATCATACTCAATAAATTACAAAGGTTACAAACGTTAAGGTTACGTTGAAAGAATCGTGAAGAACGTCGAAAATTGTCTATTTATAGATTTATGAATATAATGGCCGGTGACGGTGCGACGAACAATGAGATCAGTGAAAAGAGTGACGGCTGTCGGAGAGACATCAGCGCTCCTGGCGGCGATTTTGACAACTGCGAAAAGGACGGCCGCGGCGGCGTTGATCCGGGTGCGTCAGCGCGGGGGGAACCGCATTCCAGAGTGGGCGGCATTCTGGAATGCGATCCCCCCGGTAACAGGAATTCAACGAGCGACCGGGCAACCGTGATCAACGACGTTGCGTGCCGCTATGGTGCGGCAACTAACAGCGGCGTTATGTCTTTCGTCGAAGTTTGCCAGGTAAAACGTTGAAGAACATTGGTTAACATTTTTTTTCCTCCCTTTTTCTCTTCGCGGTTAAAATTTTATCGGTTGCTTTTTCGTTTTATCTGACGTTTCGACATCGCCGAACGCGATCGATTCGCGTGGTCCGCGAGACGCGGTCGCGACGGTGGCGCCAAACGTCATTCGTGCGAACATGCTCCTCGAAACGTCATTTTCCCACGGTCGAGATTTTCTTTTTTTTTTCTTTTAGAGACATTTTCATTGCAAATAAAGGAAATTGATAATCGAAAATCAAAACCTTGATCATGAAAATTTTCAGATGCTTCTTCGAATTGAAGAATTCTTATGAAATTTTGTTAGAAAATTATAACGTATAATTATAATGTAAAATTATGATGTAAAATTATAATGTAAAATTATAATGTAAAATTATAATGTAAAATTATGATGTAAAATTATTAAATTATAATGATGCTTCTTGTGATAATGTAAATATACAAAATTCGTTTCTTTTTTTGGAAAATGCCAAAATTATGATCTGGAAAATGTGTTATTGTAATGTTTGTATGCAAATGACTCCGCTGTATCCAAAGAATCATCTTACATTTTTTTTTTTCTGCGGCAGATTCGAGTTCAAAGTCTTTTTCCTCAACTCGGTCCGCCGTCAAGATACAGCATATGCGACGATTCTGTGGAGCTGACCGCGGAATGTCTGGCGAACGACGTCATAAGATATCTCCTCAAGGAGGACATGTATCTGATATCGAGGGATCCAATATCGCGCTGCATGAGACACAACGTTTATCAGATGCTGAACAAGCACAGTATACTTTTCACGAGTATGGTGAATCGTTTGAACGTCGTGCCGGACACAGCCTACGAGGCTTTCACCGGCGTCGCCGACGAATTATTTTTACACGGCGGCGTAACGTGGGCCAGGATAGTATGTCTCTACGCCTTCATGGGACGTTTGGCACTGTGGGCGAGGGACGGAAGGATGCACGCGCTTAAGAAAAAATTGCCACTTTACGTCTCGAGATACATCAGCGAGGAGATTGCCCATTTTATCAAAATTGGTGGTTGGGTAAGGCGAAGAATATAGCTAATGTCGAATCTTTTCGAGTTGATGATCAAAATTTTGAAAAGATAAACTGAAGTGTAGTTAAAAAGGGGTGAAAAATAAAGAAAAACCCTTTTCTTTCGAAGATAATAATGGTTGAGTAAGGCGAAGAAAATAGCTAAAGTTCGATCTTTTCAAGTTAATGATCAAATTCTTGAATAGATTAACTAAAATGTAGTTAAAAAGGGGTGCAAAATCAGGAAAAACCCTTTTCTTTTTATGATGATGGTTGGGTAAGGCAAAGAAAATAGCGGTAGTTCAATTTTTTCAAGTTAATGATCTAATTTTCGTGTAAATTAAATAAAGTGTATCTAAAAAGAGGTGAAAAATAAGGAAAAACCTTTTTCTTTTTATGATAATAGTTGGGTAAGGCGGAGAAAATAGCTAAAGTTCAAGCTTTTCAAGTTAGTGATCAACATTTTTGAATAGATTAACTAATGTGTAGTTAAAACGGAGTAAAAATAAGGAAAAACCTTTTTCTTTTTATAATGATGGTTGGGTAAGACAAAGAAAATAGCTAAAGTTCAATCTTTTCCAGTTAATGATCAAAATTTTGAATAAGTTAAATAAAGTGTAATTAAAAAGGGGTGAAAAATAAGAAAAAACCCTTTTCTTTTGATGAATATGGTTGAGTAAGGCGAAGAAAATAGCGAAAGTTGAATCTTTTCAAGTTAATGATCAAATTTTTGAATGGATTAAAATTTTTGAATGGATTAAAATTTTTGAATGGATTGAATGGATGTAGTTGAAAAGGGGTGAAAAATAAGAACAAACTTTTTCTTGTTATGATAACGGTTGAGTAAGGCGAAGAAAATAGAGAAAGTTCAATTTTTTCAAGTAAATGATCAAATTTTTTAATAGATTAAATAAAGTGTAGTTAACAGGGAGTTAAGAATAAGAAAAAACCCATTTCTTTTGGTCATGATGGTTGGGTAAGGCGAAGAAAATAGCGAAAGATGAATTTTTTCAATCTAATGATCGAATTTTTGAATAGATTAACTAAAGTGTAGTTAAAAAAGGGTGAAAAATAAGGAAAACCCCTTTTCTTTTTATGATGATGGTTGGGTAAGGCAAAGAAAATAGCGAAAGCTCAACCTTTTCAAGTTAATGTCCAACTTTTAAATAAAGTGTATTAACAAGGGTTGAAAATAAGAGGAAACCCTTTTCTTTTGATGATAACGATGGTTGGGTAAGGCAAAGAAAATAGCGAAAGTTAAATCGTTTGAGTTAATGTCCAATTTTTTAATAAATCGAATAAGGTGTAATTAACAAGGGGTATAAATAAGGAAAAACCCTTTTCTTTTGATGATAATGATGGTCGGGTAAGGCCAAGAAAATAGCAAAAGTTAAACCTTTTCGAGTTAATGATCAAAATTTTGAATGAGTTAAATAAAGTGCAATTAAAAAAGGGTGAACAATAAGACAAAACCCTTTTCTTTTTATGTTGAAGGTTGAGTAAGGAGAAGAAAATAGCGAAAGTTAAATCTTTTCAAGTTAATGATCAAATGTTTGAATAGATTAAATAAAGTGTAGTTAACAAGAAGTGAAAAATAAGGAAAAACCCTTTTCTTTTGATGATGATGATGAAGGTTGGGTAAGGCAAAGAAAATAGCTAAAATTTCATCTTTTTAAGATAATGATCAAATTTTTAAATGAATCAAATAAAGTGTAGTTAAAAAGAGGTGAAGAATAAGAAAAAACCCTTTTTTTATGATGTTAGTTGGGTAAGGCGAAGAAAATAGCAAAAGTTAAATCTATTCAAGTTAATGATCAAATTTGTGAATAAATGAAATAACGTGTAGTTAAAAAGAGGTGAAAAATAAGGAAAAACGCTTTTCTTTTGATGATTATGGTTTGGTAATGCAAAGAAAATAGCGAAAGCTCAATCTTTTCAAGTTAATGTCCAATTTTTTAATTAATTAAAGAAAGTCTAATTAACAAGAGGTGAAAAATAAGAAGAAACCCTTTTCTTTTGACGATATTGCTCAATCCCTTCTTCTTTACAGTTTACTCTGTATCACGAGGCTTTTCCACACTTACCGAAAGCAAAAATCCACATTCTGAAATTTCCATGCGCAAAAATTAAAAAAATATTCACCAAAATGCAAAGTTATTGCGAAACACGTGTTCCACAATAAATAAATTTCTAATCTTGAGAAATAATGATCTAGTGATTATCCAATGACTAATGCACACAATTTTTCAATCGATCAATTGTTTTACAGATCATTAAAAAAAATTATTTCTGCATTACATTTTGTTGTTTTTCAACCGATGCAATTCATTGACGATAAGTCAAAATTCCAGATAAAATTAACATCCGTCGCTATGTTACATATTTCTTATTTCGAACTTTGCGCAGAGGGGAATTTCAGGATATTTACTTTTTGCAATCACAAGGAAATCATCGTTTCGGTAATTTCGCGATTTCGGAACTTCTTGAGTTTTATGACTTTTTTGAAAATTACAATATTAAAAAATTTAATATCAAACATCTCTGTTACTTCGTACTTTTATTTGAGGAAATTTGAATTTGAAGCGTTAATGCGCCTTTATTGAAAATTGAAAAATTGCGTCAAATGTTGAACCCATTTTTTAGTTTTCGCCGAGGGGAATTTCAGGAACTTTTCGCAGAGGGGGAATTTCAGGATATTTACTTTTTGTAATCACAAGGAAATAACCGTTTCGGTATTTTCACGATTTCGGAGCAGCCTCTGGAGTTACATGACTTTTTTGAAAATTACAAAATCAAAAAATTTAATTTCTTTCAAAATTTAATATCAAACATACCTGTTACTTAGTACATTTATATGAGGAAATTTGATTTTGAAGCGTTAATGCGTCTTTATAGAAAATTGGAAAATTGTGTCAAGTGTTGAACCCATTTTAGGATATTTACTTTTTGTAATCACAAGGAAATAACCGTTTCGGTAATTTCGCGATTTCGGAGCTTCATCAGGAGTTACATGATTTTTTTGAAAATTAAGAAATTCCAAAATTTATTTTTTTTTTTTCAAAATTTAATATCAAACATAACTGTTACTTAGTACATTTATATGAGGAAATTTGATTTTGAAGCGTTAATGCGCCTTTATTGAAAATTGGAAAATTGTGTCAAATGCTGAACCCATTTTTTGGTTTTCACAGAGGGGAATTTCAGGAACTTTTCGCAGGGGGGAATTTCAGGATATTTACTTTTTGTAATCACAAGGAAATAACCGTTTCGGTAATTTCGCGATTTCGGAGCCTCTGGAATTACATGATTTTTTTGAAAATTAACAAGTTTCAAGATTTAATTTTTTTCAAAATTTAATTTGTTTCGAAATTTAATATCAAACATCCCTGTTACTTAGTACATTATATGAAGAATTTATACGTTATATGATGAAATTTGATTTTGAAGCGTTAATGCGCCTTTCTTGAAAATTAGAAAATTGCACCACATTCTAAACCCATTTTTTGGTTTTCAGGAACAACTGTGCGTAGCGTATCCAGTTGCAGAAGAAGTCAGCGGTGCGGTATGGCGAAGTCTCCTCATGACCGGTGCTACACTTGGTCTGGTTGCCACGATACTCACCGTGACTTCCTGAGGATAATAGCTATGTAAGGTGATTTCATATTTTTTTTTTCTTTTTTTTTTCAATTGAGAAAATTGTCGCGTACTTATATCCTGTGATCATTATTCCCAAAAAAAAAAAAAGTAATCAGATCCCGCGAGAATGTAATTTCGGTAAAAAAAAATTTTTATATATATTTTTTTTAAAACAATAATAGGATGAAGAAATGATTGACGTGACCGAAAAATTCGGCCCTATAAATCTCGTGCATTCACGAGTTCCTCTGCGAGAATGCATTTTGTTTTAATTATCTCGAGGGGAAAAGACGACAATGCAAATAGCTAATACTGTAATATTTTTACACGCAAATGGTAATTTTTTTGAATATCCAAACGGATTACTTTAAATGGCGATAAAAGATAAAAAGTCTCACTGTCGAAGGAAAAAAAAGAAACACGGATTATTTTATCGAATTCGCTAAACGATGATACTCAAAATCAAGATTCTACAATTTATTCAGATCTCCAAGTCGCCAAATGAGAATCTCAAAATTTTATGTTGAATTTAGGTAGAAGCAAACTATTTGTATTTATTTATAATTTATTCTAGGTAGAAAATATATTTTAAAGAAATAATTTGAAAAAACAAAATGAAACAAAAAATGCGATTTCACAAGCAATAGTCAATTGTATGACATTTTCCTCTGCAGCATTTACAATTGAATTTATATTCGCTCGATATTGTGTGCGCGCTTGTGTGTAATAGATCGATTTATAAAAAAGTGTGTTTGGATTTTCGTTGCTAAGCGACTGATATCAAGATTTTTTACCCACAGCTCAGAGTCAGCTGATTACCGCTTAGCATTATTATGACGCATTTTTGTAATGGGAAGAATTTAAATTTTGTAAAAAAACTTTTCAACTTTTTTCAAATTGTGAATTTCGAATTTTTCAATAATGGCCAATAATTTGAAATTTCAAGCTCTCCGAATGCAGTATTCAAAAAATTTTTTCGGCCGAAATCGCACGAGAAAAATTCTTCCTTGAAAGAGATATTCGAATTTCGGTCTTCAATAAAATCCAGAAACAAGGATCTTTTTCGAACCGTTCCAGTGTGTAATGTATCATGAATTATACGCCTTTATAAAAATTTCGTATACTTCAGTGGCTTCTAGCACCTTCGTCAAAGTTTTATACGAATGTGTGACGCTAATAAAAGGAAAAACAAAAAAAAACCCTTCGAATTGGACATTTGCACATTGCTTCCTCATTTATGCATTATCACAAAGTATGGCGATCAAATTTGACTTCCTCATAAAGGAAGCTTAGCTAACTATCGAAAAACATGAGTAATCAATGTGCAAATTTGCCAAATTCTTTTCAATTTACTTCTTGCCAAATTGGATTTTTGCCAAATTCAAGAGCGAACAACCTTGATCACTATTTCGAATGTGTACAAAATTACAGTACAATATCTCGCAAATAGCCGAAGTTAGAGTAAGCTATTTAAAAAAAAAAACCGAAATTTGATAAAATTTCAATCATTCGATCGATTTTTGCCAAATTTAATAACGAACAACCTCGATAGCTATATTAGCTCTGTGCAAAGTTTCAGTGCAATATTTCCAAAATTGCACAAGCTAGAGCGTTTACGCTATTTTTCAAAAAATTAAAAATTTAGTAAAATTTTAATCCCTCGATGGATTTTCGCCAAATTCAATAGCAAACAACCTTACTAACTATACTAGTTTTGTACAAAGTTCCAGTGCAATAACTTGAAAATTGTGCAAGTCAGAGCGTTTACGCTATTTTTCAAAAAATCCAAAACTTCCTAAAAATCTTTTAACCTTTTAATCTTTCGATCGATTTTCGCCAAATTCAATACCAAACAATAGCTGTACTAATTCTGTACAAAGTTTAAGTGCAATATCTTGAAAATTGCGGAAGTTAAAGCGTTTACGCCAATTTTGCAAAAACGAAAAAAGTCGATAAAATCTGAACACTCGTTAGAAGTAAAACAAATTTTTTTTCATAATGAAGAGCTAATAGAGAAGATAATTTCGATGTTTTGGGACATTTTGAACACGTTTGCATACAAATCTCGAAAAAAAAATTGTTACGAAAACAAATCTTCCTTTATAGTACGAGAGCCCACGACCAAAATTTTGAACGCATAGCAACCCGACAAAAACCGGATCGAATTGATAGATTCGATTATCCTGAACCCGAAAATCCCAATATCAGACATTTTCCGCGTATCATCTGACCTGACCAAATTTTCAAAAATGTCAACAAATTTTACCGACCTGTATTATAGCAATCCATCTGATGTTCAGAATGTAGTTAAATGATAGCTCTAATATACCGAAAAAACATTTTTCAGACGCCAGTAGCGTAGCGCGTACCCGGGAGACCACTTAAAAAAATTAAAAATGAGAAAAAAATGGAATCATAGCAAACCGTCTGAAAATCTTCTTGACGAGTTCATTTGGGTCAGTTGATGCGAAAGAATCCGTTTTCAGAAGAAAATTTGAGCATATTAAATTTTGAGACCGTTTTGAAAATGTTAAAAAATTTTACCGATCGGTAACATAGCAATTCGTCTGAAAATTGTTGGACGTGATAAAATAAGTTGTCCAGATGTAGAAAAAATTTATATCAGACAAATTTAGTGTAGCACCTTCCGAATCAGACAACTTTTCGATACTCCGAAATCATTCAAAAATCATATTGAGGCCTAAGTTACAAGCCAATGAATAAGTTGCGATCCTCGAATTATTTAATGATAATTAATAAAGAGCTTACCCAAAATCGTCGAAGGGAAGCTAAAGGAGTTAAATAAGTTGCTCAAAAGGTAACTGGGATAAAGGTAAAAAAAAATACCTTTTTAGGTAAAAATTGGTAAAATTTAGTAAAATTTAGGTAAAAGTTGAAGGACTTGAATAAACCGCTCAAAAGGTAAATGGGTTAAAGGTAAAAAAAAATTACCTTTTTCGGTAATATTTTTTACATTTTTAGTTAAAAAGGGGATAAGGGATTAAACAAAAATAAAGGGACAGGGGCGTAACAAATAAATAGCCCTTCTTGCCATAGGAACGGCACAAGCGCCGGGGCATTTGCCGGGTGACTCCGAAACGTTCTTTTCGTTTTTTGGATTGTAGGAGACATCGGGAATGTCTGAAAACCGTATTTTGGTACTCCCGGCAACCATACATAAGGTTTTAAAAAAATGAGCCGGGTTGCTATAATACAGTTCGGCTAAATTTTTTGACATTTTCAAAAATGCGCTCAGGCCACATGCTACGCGCAAAATGTCTGAAAACAAACATTTTCGTAATAAAATGACAAAATCTATGTACATTTTCAATATCAGGCGAAATACGATAATTCAGTCTGCCTATTTTTTTTGACATAGCAGAAATGGTCTCCCACGCAGTTGCTACATTTTTGACCGTTACCGCCCACCTAGTAGGGTTCAGGATCATATGATCTAACGACTTTATACGGTTTTGGCCTGTTAACGATGAGACATGGTTTTAGTCGTGGGCTCTCGTACTATTATGAGAAAGCAAAAGGGACAGGGATTTTTTTTTATACTAAATGTTTATTATCTATAATAGAAATTCAGACAATAAGATCTATCAAATCTAGGTAATTTAATACATTTTACAAGCAATTTTGTTTTTTTTTCTTCCATAGGAAATAGTGAAAACAATGTGGTATTTTTTAATTTATTTTTCTTTTTTCTTATTGGGTGCACGTCTACTATTTTATCATTATTAATCTTTATTACACGGAGAAGTTTTCTTTTTCCCCTCAAGCGAGCTCAGGAGGAAACAATCCCCATTCGCGAGAGGCTCATCAATCACGCAGAGACAATAAAACCACATCGACATTTAACGTTCAACGAATATACAATTCAATTTAGCTAGATGCGGATTAAAACAGCTAACTGGTCAATGGATTCGTGATTTAAATAATATGCAAAAAAATGAACAACTTAAATAATAGTAAATATATATTTAAACGGTGGATCGTGATTCATCATTTTTTTTGCAAGTACCGCGCCAAGCGTTTTCTTAAATTTTTTTTTGTTTTTAATTCGTAGCTTAAATTAAAAACGAATCGTCGTCTCGAGCCCGTGGGATCGAATCAATGTCATATATATGCCTATCGAAAATGAGGGAAAGATTTTTAAAAAATTCTGAGCACCGACAAAAGCTGGAACTTGAACTTTAGGCCCGAATTTTAAGATCTTAAGATCAAACTTTCCATTGAACTCAGATTGGAACTTAAGATCGAACTTAAGTTGCAATTTAAGTTTGAACTCAAGATTGATCTGAAGTTTGCACTAAAGTTTGAAGTTCAAACTTTGAAGTCAAGCATGAACTTATAATGTTCATACTTAAGTTATAATGGACTTATAACTTAAGTTAGAACTTATACTTACGTTCAAACTTACGTTTTATCTTAAATTGGAACTTGAGTTCGATCTTATGTTCCAACTTGAGTTCAATGGAAAGGTTGATCTTACGATAGATCTTGAGAACTGAAAATTCGGTCCTTAGAAGGCCAAAAAAAGTATATTAAACTTTTTTTCTCAACTCTTTTATCAGATAACTGTTTTTACAACATTGTTTCATCCTTCAAAAATACAACAAAAAAAACCGAATGCTTCGAGACATAGAACCAAAACTTTCTGAAGATACAAAATAGTCTGAAAGAAAGAAAAATTGCAAATTATGGGTTTCAATCGACGATTTAGTATCTCCGATTATTGGAAGAATGATCGGTGATAATCTCACGATATTTTCAAAAGTAGACATTTTTCTGGAGTGGTGGAAAACATTTTTTTACACTTCTGGAGACAATTGTTTGCCACTTTTTTCATTTTTTTTGTCTCTCCTTAACGTTAATCAACTCCGTTCTAACATTATTAATGAATCACATTCAACGTTTCACATCTTGAAGTACACAAAGACACATGAAAGAATGCGAATTTCGGGTATCATCGTTCCGGGTTGATTCAAGATTTTTTTTTTACTTCCGTTTCCTGTTTCATATTTTCCCGAAAAAATCGTATTCTCGAGAGTAAAATATAAAAAATTCAAGCTAAGAGTCTAATATTCTGCCAATACGTTTTTGTAACAATTCCCTTATATCAATAATCAAATTTTCCTTCGTTTTCGAGACTGTACAATTGATGATTGGACTCAATTAATTATTTTTTCTCGCGATAATAAGAATCAACAAGTTTTTCTTTTATTATCATTATTATTATTATGTTTTTCTTCAATCGACGCAATCCTTGAAATATCCTACTTATTGATTTAATTTCGCTATTTATCGACATTATTATTATTATTATTATTATTATTATTATTATTATATTATATATATATAATTATATGTAACATATATAATGATATATGTATAATGTATACATATATATAATATTAAATAAAAAGTATGTTTATACGTATATATATATATAGCTATGTGACTGTACAAACGGAAATCATTAGCAAGCCCCTCCCCGAAATTAGTTGGATAATCAACTTTGCCATTCGTGTTTTTAATAATCAATTTTGAATTTTCATTTCCTCGATTTCTGCAAATTTTTTCATCGCATAAATAGGAAGGTTGCACTGTTTTGCGCATTGTCTTCTAATTTTGTATCTCACTCCCTAAAATATGTTTTTTTTTTCTGAGAAAATATCAGAAATCCTTAAGAAGGATCCGGGCAAAAAATATGTAAGGATCGCCCCATAATACCAAATTACACAATTTTAGCTTTTTTTTAAATCTGTAAACAACCGCCCCACTATCAAAGCTTTTTAAACGACGGTTTTCCAACAAGGAATTCGTTCAAAATTTGTTCTGAACTGAACTATTTTGACATTAATGTATATGGGTCATTCCATGTCAAATCGACCAATAGTTGGAATCGATCCCTTTCAATTTCGATTAAATTTGGTCAGAAGTTTCCTTTTATCATACAACGAAGTTCGACTGAAGGAAAAAAAAATTAAGTTTTTTTTCGAAAGTTATGCAAAATTCGAAATTTTACCATTTTTTTAAGTTTATTTTTTAAATATCTCAAAAATTATTATTGTTACGAAAAAATCGTTCTGGGCTCGTTTGAAAAAGTATACTTGGGGCTACGAGAAAAAAAATATTTCGAAAAAAAAAATTCGAAACATGATGAATTTGGAGAATTTTGAATTTCTAAAAATCGTGAAAATCCACAATCAACATTAAATTTTTGGTTTCATTTTTTTGTTTGTATAATACCTTGCACTGATCCTGAAAGATCCTGATTTTAAGATTTCCAGAATGGTGTTATTTTTTAAATATGCCTTTTTTGAATTTTGGTAAACAAATTTTTTTGTTTTACCTCTAAGTTAAGTAAATTTGAGCAATCATGTAATTTTGTAATTTTTAATGCTCAAAATTACAAAATTACATGATTGCTCAACTTTACTTAACATAGAGGTAAAAAAAAAAGTTTTACCTAAATTCAAAAATTCATATGGCAGAACTTCGTTTTGTGATCAAAGAAAACTTCTGACCAAATTTCATCGAAATTGAGAAGGGTTGATTCCAACTATTGGTCGATTTGACATGGAATGACCCATATATATATATTTTTTTAATCATTTTTTCTCATGAAAAAAAAAACTTACAAATTGAGAATAGAAATTGAAAAATATAAATTTAAATATTGCTAACCCTTGATGAGCTTTTTTTCAATCGGACTAACATGAAAATAAAGTGCGCTCATTTTTGTCAACGATTCTAATTACCATAAATTTATTTTTCACGTTTCCAAAGGCAATTTGATTGCACAACCGTTTCAAGGGTTTACGCTTTTACAACGATTGGGAAGAATTTCGGTTGAGAGAATCTTCCTTCGGTGTTTACAGGGGCGGCTAAATTTTTTTTTCCCACAATTTTAATATAATTGAGACGAAAATGAAACTCAACAATCGAAAAATCCAATCACTCTGAATTATTCAACACCTCAATAAACCTCCTGATAAATCTCCTGTTACCTATAGATTATTTCTATAATTTTGTTAATTTTTTTCCCCCTTCTTTCCTCTCTCATTGGGGCGGGGGGGGGGGGGGGGGGGAGAGGAGAAATAGGGGATTTCGACATGGAAGCGAAAATCATGGTCTCGCGTGCTACGCTAATTATTATGTATATTTTTTTTTTCTAGAGATTTGCGTTTTTTTTTAAATTCATGCCCCCTATATATTCACCCCGTGGAGTCGTTTCCCGTCTCGAAAGAGAGCGTTTCGCATCGCCGTTTAAAAAATACAGTCACCCGAACGGTGTGTGTTTGTGTCGCTAGTGATATAATATTTCCCATTCTTTATTTTTATTTTACGTTTTTTTTTTTCGTTTTTCCTCGCTTTTTTTTGCCAAGCACGTTTGACCCCGTTGCATCAGGAAAACATTATGCGAAATAGTTTTTTTTTCTTCTTATTTTTGGTCCTCAAGATGCAAAGAAGCAGCGCCGTGTAACAAAACGCACTAACACGATTATCATAAATTTTGTATCTTTTTTTTTTTAATTTTTTTTTCTATCAATGATGGCAGTTGTAGCCTGGACGTATCGTTGACCGAAAGAGAGCACGGATTACTGAATACTTTTTTTTTTTTTTTAAATAGTCTTCACTCATTATCGCGTCAATGTCCGGGCCTCAAATTTCATGACGAAACTCAAATGAAATACGTAGTTGCACGTTTGAAAGAGCTGAAGAGAAAATTTCGTAGAGATTTAAAGAGCCGTACGAAAGTTAAAAATGAAGTCGATAAGAAAATCGTCGAATTTCGGTTCGACAAAGGGGGAGGGATCACAATGCGAAAAAACGTTTGATCCAGAAAACAGATAATCTCGAGTAATTTCCATGCGAATTACTTTTTTCAACGTGGGGAGATTTAAAAAATTGGAGAGATTAAAAAAATTAGGGAAAAACGCGTTCGAGTCGCTCTAAAGCTAAAAAAGCACAAACAAATAGCAGTGTTTTAGCTCGTTTCAAGGTGGGATTAATTTTTTTTTTTTTATCACCCTCAAATAGTTTTGACAGAGAAGTCGACAAAGGAGTTTTTTCGGTGCATTGTCACAAAGACTTTAGTGTGAAATTGGGGCGGTGGATGAAGGGAGAATTATCACTCGGCGACCTTTTGTTCTCTCTTTTTTTTTCCCTTTTCTTCAACTTTTTTCCGTTTTTTTGTTTTCATTATCGTTTCTCTTTGTCAGCTTTTTCGGGTTATCACAGCTGGGGCGGCGGCGAAATGGGAAATGATGGTTACCATTGCATCCATACGGCGGGAGTTTAATTCCGCGTCTTATTCCATGTAATCCCACCATTCCTTCTCGTAACCCTCGTGAACGTGCTCGAGCAAAACTTTTCTTCGGCTATCGCAGTATCTGTAATTTATAATCGCAAACTTCAATTTTTTCTTATTTTACGCTGAGTAACATATTTTTTATTGAGGTTGAAGGAAAATGGCAACATAATTGAGAAAGTTGATTGTTCATGGGAAAAATTTGTGAACAGCAAGAAATTTGAACCATTTTTGTTTCCCCATAAAGGAAGCTTTGTTTTCGTGAAAAAATTTTTTTCCGCGATTTTTATGCCAATTTGTTCAAAATGTCCTAAAACATGGAGAAATCATATTTAGAAAAAATGTCCGGATGGATGGATGTGTGCGCGCGCGTGTGTGTGTGTGTGTGTGTGTGTGTGTGTGTGTGCGCGCGCGCGTCTGTGTGTGCGTGCGTGTGTGTGTGCGTGCGTGTGTGCGTGTCCTGAGTTTCAGATGTAAATAATTAATAACTCGAAAACGCTTCGAGATATCAAGCTAAAATTTGGCACAATTGTCAAGCACGAATTGCTCTTCATTATGAAAAAAATTTTGTTTTAATTGTAACGGGTGTTCAGATTTTATCGACTTTTTTCGCTTTTGCAAGAATGGCGTAAACGCTCTAGCCTCTGCAATTTTCAAGATATTGCACTCAAACTTTGTACAGAATAAGCATAGCTATTAAGGTTGTTTGGTATTCAATTTGGCTAAAATCCATCGAGGGATTAAAATTTTATGAAATTTTGAATTTTTTGAAAAATAGCCTAAACGCTCTAACTTGTGCAATTTTTGAGATATTGTACTGAAACTTTGCACAGAGCTAATATAGCTATCGAGGTTGTTCGCTATTAAATTTGGCAAAAATCCATCGAGGGATTAATATTTTATGAAATTTTTAATTTTTTGGAAAATAGCGTAAACTCTCTGACTTGTGCAATTTTTAAGATATTGCACTGAAACTTTGCACAGAGCTAGTATAGCTATCGAGGGTGTTCGTTATTGAATTTGGCGAAAAACGATCGAATGATTAAATTTTTATCAAATTTTTAATTTTTATAAAAGACGCGTAAACGCTGTAACTTTTGAAATTTTTTAGATATTGCAATGAAATTTTGTGAAGAGCCAGTATAGCTATTAATGTTATTTGCTATCAAATTTGGGGAAAATCGATCGAATTTGCACATTGATTACTAATATTTTTCAATAGTTAACAAAGCTTCCTTTATGAGGAAGCCAAATTTGATCACTACTGTGTGTTAAAGGAAGCTATGTGAACTATGGATAAAAATGAGGAAGCAATGTGCAAATTCCAATTTGCAGGGTTTTAAAATTTATATTCTAAGCGATGGCTGAGTTAAATAAATTGCGAATTATAAAAATTTTCTCACCTATACTTGTCCTGAACCTTTTGCTTGATATCAGCAAGATTTTCGCTCGTTATCTTTCTCTCGAGATATTCCGATAGACGCTCGGTCGTGCTTTCCAGATCCTTCTGGTTGTCCTCGAAAATCACAGACTGGTTGTTCTTTCGCAGATAATAGGCAAACACGTAAGTGTACGTGAGAGTCTGCCGGCAGAGACACAATATGTCGACGGCTTTCTTCAGGAATTGTACCTAAAAATGAGAAGGAATTGGAAACGAAATTTTGCAAATTAAAAAATTCACATTAGATTCCATTTTTGCTTCCTCATAAAGGAAGCTTTGTTTTCGTGCCATTTTTTTCCGAGATTTTCATGTCACTATGTTCAAAATGTCCCAAAACGTCTAAAAACGCAATTAGAAAAAATGTCCGGTCGTGTGTGTGTATCTTGAGTTTCTTATCTAAATAATTAATCACTCAAGAACGTTTCGAGATATCGAGCTGAAATTTGGCACAATTGTCCTTCATTATGAAATTTTTTTGTTTTAATTCTAACGGGTGTTCAGATTTTATCGACTTTTTTCGTTATTGCAAGAATGGCGTAAACGCTCTAACTTCTGCAATTTTTAAGTTATTGCACTCATACTTTGTACAGACTTAGTATAGCTATTAAGATTGTTTGGTATTGAATTTGACAAAAACCGATCGAGGGATTAAAATTTTATAAAATTTCAAGTTTTTTGAAAAATAGCGTAAACGCTACTTGTACAATTTTTAAGATATTGCACTGAAACTTTTCACAGAGCTGATATAGCTATCGAGGATGTTCGTTATTAAATTAGGCGAAAATCGATCGAATGATGAAAATTTTATCCAATTTTTTTTTTTTTTTAATAGTGTAGGGGAGACCGGAGACAAAAGTAACAGGGTACAGTTGTAACATAGCGAATATCTCCTGAACTATAGGAAATATTCCCGCAGGAACATAATGCGTCTTGCAGATCCTCACATTTGGTTACTAGGCTAGGAGACATCCGCACTAAGCAGACTCGACCAGAGAGGTGTATTGGTATTGTCAGGCCCAAAGTAAACTTTTGCGGCTTTCGATAAACACGAATATCTCGATTACTTCGCAACATATAGTCATTATTTTCTTTTCATAAGCTTCCTTGGACATTTTTGTGTCAACTTTCGCGGTTTTTAAAGCCTCCAGCTTGAGAAAATTAATCAAATTGTAACTTTGAAGTAGAAAAAACCATCCGGGGACAATTGTACCAATTTTGCCGGGGACGGTTGTAACAGTTTGTCGGCTGACAGTTGTCATGATAATTTCACATCTAAACATTGAATCTAACGTCAAACGGACCTTTTTTTTAAGTTTCTGTGTGCAAAAATGCCTCTGCAACGCGTAAGAATCACGCAACGAGCCTGTGCCGACATGTCAACGTACGAAGAAGCGTATGAAAAGATCAAAAATGAAAAACCTATACAGGCAACCACGGCACGTAACTTTGGGTTATATGTCATGTTTCTTTGACAAGTTTGGTGTGTCTGAGACTTTATTCTATTATTTCATGATTATTATCAATTCGATACGACTATTTCCATGTGTTAAGATTTTATCATTGTGACAGTAATATATATCCCAGTGATAATGTTTGATGTTGTAATAATATTATGTAATATTGGTCACAATGAAAGACATCATTTTGTGTTAAAATCTTATGTTACAACTAGCCCCATCGACCGTTACAACTGTCTCCATAGACTGTTACAACTGCCCCGGGGTAGAGGACGGTTGTAACAATTTATTACACTTTTTATAAAGGCCTATACTTTTTTTCAATTCTAGTTACAGACTTCAATATAGAACCATTTTGTAGACCATTAAATGGTCTATGCAGGGGTATACGTGTCATTTACGTAAACATTGAAAATAGTGATCGGGGTTGTTCGCTATTGAATTTGGTAAGAAGCAAATTTGAAAAAAATTGGCAAATGTGCACGTTCATTATTCAAGTTTTTCGATAGTTAAAAAAGCTTCCTTTATGAGGAAGCCAAATTTGATTTAAAGATGAGGAAGCAATGTGCAAATGTCCAATTTGCAGCGGTTTTTTTTCCATCGTTCGTTGAGCCACCTTTATGAGCAACGCTTTGAGCCCTTGAATTATCACTTCTTCATGAAGGAGCTTAAGGGCACCGACATTAGCACCTCGAAAATGGATTCCAAACTTGCTCTGGCACGAATGGATGGAAATCAATAAAATTATGACAGTATCATTAGAATTATCGCACAAATGGAGCCCCACTAAAATTTTTTCGAAAAACAAAGAAAACAATTACAGAGCCGATTATCATCAGGAATCTGCAGTTGAAAATATTAAATTATGTTTGTACTGTATTTCGGCTAAAACCAAGAGTGTGACTCCATGAAGAACATAAAAGTACGAATATCGATACGTCTTGGACATTATTTTATGAAAAAACCGCAACGTAAGTTTGGAATCCAAATCAGGAGATAAATGTTGATAAATTTAGTGTTTCATCGAAAAACGAAATGGCAAAATCAAGTTCACAGAAATGCGAAAGAGGGCAGCACCATGGAATTTTTATGAAATAAATATTATTTTCTCATCAGAATTCCATCCAAACTGTCTGAGCTGTGAGTGGCAATGAACGAAAACGTTAATTTATGTCTCGCATTTGTCTTTTGCAATCCATTAATCATTTATTTATAAATTTCATTGATATTCATGCACCGTTATCGGAGAAAGTTTGGACACCGATTTTGAGTCGATAATATAGGGCTTCAAAAATAATATCGGTATTTAGCCTCCTCTTAACGAAAGGTGGAAAAAGAAATGAGGAATCTTCGTGGAACTTTGAAATCCAATTTTCTCCACGAAATTTCGTACCTCGATCCACGACATATTGTGCTGTTGCATCTCCTCCATTTTTTCCTTCACGCTCGCGTACAATTTGCTCTCGAATTTCAACGATTGCAAATGATTCATGTATCTGTTGCAATAGAACAAATATCTCTGAAGGGCAGAGCGTGATTTTTGTTGCGCGTCACGGGCCACTTTGGCCTCTTCCTCGTCGTAACGATTGCAATTGTACCAGCTCGTGCCGTGCGGTTCCCACGGTCCGAGGCATACCCAACAAAATTCGGTTTTGCAATTTTGATTTTTGCACACCATGTGATTGCAGCCGCCGTCCTTCTCGATCGTGACGTTACACTTTGGACATTCCTTCGTATTTGCGGCAATCCAATTGGACGTTTCCGAATCGTCGTCGCACTTTTTGATCCATTTACGGAGCAAGTGACACTTGACGGGATCGTGCCAATTTTCACCGCAGTGAAAGCAAAAAGTGTGAGTGCACTTGCACGTGACCGGCTTCGACTCGACGTATTGAACCTTTATCGCGCTGTTGCAATCCGGCGACGGACACCACCTCAACAACCTGTTACACTGCGAACAATTGTTTCCATGAGTAAATATTGTATTTATCAGGGATCGGCAAAAAAAAATTATGTTTTTCCATTCTTCAATTGATAGAAAATCGATAATTTGAAAAGATAGAATACCAATTGATGGAAAAATTGAAATTATCCGAAATTGTATTTTCAGTGATCCAAATAATCGGTAATTGGTAACAAAATAATATTAATTTTTCAGAAAAATGGATAATTGGTTGGAAAATAATATCAATTTTTCAGAAAATTGAGTAATTGGTTGGAAAAATTTTCAATTTCAATAAAATTGATAATTGATTGAAGATGTGTTTTTGAAAAAATAGGAGTGATTAGAGATAGAGATATATAGATATATATCCATATATGTCTATTTACATCGATATACCTCTATGTGCTCGTATATGCCTGCAAATACCTTTTTATTTCGGTTTATGACTGTATATGCCTGTATATATACCTCTATATATCTTTAGATATCTCTTATCACTCCGATTTTCAATAAATTATTAACTTTTTTCTGAAAAATTGATATTATTTTGAGACCAATTACCGATTATTTGGATAAGTGGAAATTTATTTTTTTCCATTAACAATTGTCGGTCAATTGACTATTTAGATTTCAAAATTATTAATTTTCAAAAAGTTGATAATATTTTCCGACACGCGCCTGAAAATATCATTACTGCCGATCTCTGGTATTTATATTACTCTGATTCAAAAATTTCAAAGTTTGAAATTTTTTTTTTCCTGTGTTATTTAAATGGGAAGTAGAAATTTGCGATGAGGCATATCTAAATATTTATATTAAGAGCCCTTATTTATATCCTCTTACTTCCTCATGAAGGAATTTTAATTGCCAATTTTTTTTTCAATTTTGATGCTCATGAGAATTCCATGCCATTAATTCTCCGGTGATTCTCAAAATATTGGACGGAAACTTTTTAGACAGTTTCTAGAGCAATTAGGATTGCTTCCAATTGAATTTCACAAACATCAAAGGGAGAGTTTAAATTCTTGAGACAAAAATTCATGTGAAACATTGAATTTGGCAAAAGTGGCAAAAGTGTTAAATTATTGTTTAGTTGAAGATTTTTTTTACCAAATATTGCAAATGTTTACTGCAGAAATCAAGTTTTTTTTGTGAGTTTAAAAATTTTGGTTTTTTCGATAAATAACTTGAACTTTTAGAAATCAATGGCAGTGTACTCATGACCACGCAAATATAGACTCCCAATATTAGCTACGATTTTTAAATCATAATAAATCTGTTAAATCACATCACATTAATCAAAGTATAAAATATTGTAAATCAGAAACCTGCGCATCCTCATCTTTTTTCACAGTTTAGAAAGCTTTCTTTATGAAGGTAAGGCCCGAATTTTAAGTTCTTAAGATCTATCTTAAGACCAAACTTAAGATCGAACTTTCCATTGAACTCAAGCTGAAACTTAAGATCGAACTTAAGTTCCAATTTAAAATGAAACTCAAGTTTAAAATTTAGTGCGGACTTCAGATCGATCTTAAGTTCAAACTTAAATTTGGTTTCAAGTTTGATCTTGAGATCCACCTTGAGCTTGAACTTAAGTTCGATGAAACTTCTATCATCGCCTCTCTCGAGCGTGTTTTTTGACATACCTTGTCAAAATAATTAAGTTTGATCGAACTTAAGTTCAAGCTCAAGATGGATCTTGAGTTCAAACTTCGAACCGAATTCAAGTTTGAACTCTAAATCGATCTGAAGTTCGCACTAAAGTTTGAACTTATCATAACACTTAAGTTCAAACTCAAGACTCATCTTAAATTGGAACTCAAGTTCGTTCTTAATTCCAGCTTGAATTAAATGAAAAGTTCGATAAGTTTGATCGTAAGATCTCAAAATTCGGGCCTAAGAATCTCTGTACTCATTCAAGAAGAAGGATTTGCGCTATGAAAAATATGAGAGACAACTGCAATCCTTTTTTTTAGGTGATTTTTAGGATTCTCCGCACACAAAATTATGTTCGATGTGAAGTTAAAAATTAAAGTGAAAACGTTTCCAACCTGATATTTTACAATTCGTCCTGTTCGAATGAATTTTCTATCAGTGTGTCAAATTCAATGTTGTGAAAATAGTAATGTAAAAGCAATGCATTACCCATTACTTTAAACAATGTGTATTGAACAAGTTTTCCATTACAAATACAACAAAGTAATGTGTAATGGATGCATGTGCTATTACAAATAAAAAAGTAATGTGTAGTGGATGCGTGTTCCATTACAAATAAAAAAAAAGTAATGTGTAATGTATGCATGTTCCATTACAAATAAAAAAAAAGTAATGTGTGATGGATGCATGTCCCATTACAAATAAAAAAAGTAATGTGTAATGGATGCATATGCTATTACGAATAAAAAAGTAATGTGTAATGGATGCGCGTTCCATTACAAATAAAAAAGTAATGTATAATGTATGCATGATCCATTACAAATAAAAAAAGTAATGTGTAATGGATGCATGTCCCATTACAAATAAAAAAGTAATGTGTAATAGATGCGTGTGCTATTACAAATAAAAAAGTAATGTGTAATGTATGCACGTTCCATTATAAATTACAATTTAAAAAAAAAGTAATTTGCAGTGGAGAATATTCTATTACAAATAGAAAAATTGCCGTGCTCGTATTAGAAACTGCCACATTGCTGTCTCATTATTTTATTTCACTCACTAAAAGTTCATTCACAATTATCACAAATGATGCATATAATTAAAAAAAAAAGAACATGCACATTATTTAGGGATTCAATAAAGCGACAAATTTTGTATCAGTAACTTGTAATTTTTATTAGATTACTTATAATTATGGGTAACAGCGTGTAAAAGTTCAATATGAAGCTGGATAATTTTTGGGGTTGAATACATTTTCGTACTTCATATTTAACGATGAACTGTCAGTTATTTTGTGTCTATTTTTTAACTTTATGGATCATTTGTAATAATTGTGGATGAACTTTTGGTGAGCGAAATAAAATAATGAGACAGCAATGTGCAAGTTTCTAATACGAGCACGGCAATTTTTCTATTTGTAATGAAATGTTCTCCGCTGCAAATTACTTTTTTTTTAAATTGTAATTTGTAATGGAACGTGCATACATTGCACATTACTTTTTTATTTGTAATGGAACACGCATCCATTACACATTACTTTTTTTTATTTGTAATGGCACATACATCCATTACACAATACTTTTTTATGTGTAATGGAACATGCATCCATGACACATTACTTTTGCTTCCTCACAAAGGAAGCTTTGTTTTCGTGAAAAAAATTGTTTTCGCGATTTTTATGCCAATATGTTAAAAATGTCCTAAAACATCGAGAAATCATATTTAGAAAAAATGTCGGGATGGATGTGTGTATGTATGTGTGTATGTATCCTGAGTTTCAGATGTAAATAATTAATAACTCGAAAACGCTTCGAGATATCAAGCTAAAATTTGTCACACTTGTCGAGCGCGAATTGCTATTCATTATGAAAAAAAAATTGTTTTAATTATAACGGGTGATGCGATTTTATCGACTTTTTTCGTTTTTTCAAGAATAGCGTAAAGGCTCTAACCTCTGCAATTTTCAAGATATTGCACTCAAACTTTGTACAGAATTAGTATAGCTATTAAGGTTGTTTGGTATTGAATTTGGCGAATCGAGGGATCAAAATTTTATGGAATTTTGAATCTTTTGAAAAATAGCCTAAACACTCTAACTTGTGCAATTTTAGAGATATTGTACTGAAACTTTGCACAGAGCTAATATAGCTATCGAGGTTGTTCGCTATTAAATTTGGCAAAAATCCATCGAGGGATTAAAATTTTATGAAATTTTTAATTTTTTGAAAAATAGCGCAAACTCTCTGACTTGTGCAATTTTTAAGATATTGCACTGAAACTTTACACAGTGCTAGTATAGCTATCGAGGACGTTCGTTATTAAATTTAGCGAAAATCGATCGAATGCTTAAATTTTTATCAAATTCTTAATTTTTATAAAAGAAGCGTAAACGTTATAACTTTTGAAATTTTTTAGATATTGCAATGAAATTTTGTGAAGAGCCAGTATAGCTATCAATGTTATTCGCTATCAAATTTGGAGAAAATCGATCGAATTTGCACATTGATTACTAATATTTTTCAATAATTAACAAAGCTTCCTTTATGAAGAAGCCAAATTTGATCGCCATACTGTGTGTTAAAGGAAGCTATGTGAACTATGGATAAAAATGAGGAAACAATGTGCAAATTTCAATTTGCAGGGTTTTTTTTATTTGTAATGGGACACTTATCCATTTCACATTATGCAGTGTAATGGGTAATAAATACAGTAATGCATTATCAAAGTAATGCATTATTCCCAACTCTGGTCAAATTGATGAATTTGTTTTGAAAGAAAATTTCGCGGGATTTACGAGCTTCATAAATGGAGTATAAAATATTCGTTGAACTCACCTCGACGAAGCTGTTTGTTATTAGATGTTGATACTTCAATTTGACCTTTGAATCTTTAACTAAACGCATTACGCTGGCGTCGTCGACCAATATATCACACGCGTGGGCCGCGCAAGCGATCGTTTGACCGACTCCTTCCTCCATTATTTTCGTCGTTAAATACTCGCCCCAGCATCCGGTGCAGAATCGATGACCGCACTCCAAACCGGTCATCATCTAACGTAATTGTCAAATGAACGAAAAAAAGGATGAAAAAAACAGGAAGTGTTTGTTGAAAAATATCAAGAATAATTATTAATTAATAATTAATAATTATTAATTAATAATTAATAATTAATCATTCGACTAACCGAGGTTGGCAACATCGTGAAACAAATTCCGCATTCCTCGGTTCCATTGCTACTTCTTTTGGCCTGCAAAAAAATCACAAACGTAAACGCGTGATGAATCGATCATTCGATCATTCGATCGATTATTTGTTTTTGTTCGTGCGAAAATTTTAATTACCAGAGAACTTTGTGCCGAACGGGATCGCGATATAACTGGACCTTTTCTGAATGGATTTATAACTCGCGCCTCGGCGAATAATTTCTCCTGATCGCCGTCGTAAAAACGTTCCATCAGCTTCTCCTTATCCCACTTGAAGTGATTCAGCAAAATACGCGTTGTCGTCGCGGGTATCTGTTAATTAATGCAGAGTAATTATTATTTTCGTTTCTTCGTAAAACTTTATCATAGTGAAATCATTTTTTTCGGCATTTTTATGAAAATTTTTCACTTTTTCCATCAGATCTGATCAAGTTTCAATGTATTTGCACAAATTAATCAAGCGGCCAGAGTATTTGGTATCGAATTTTCAATCTTTTCAATGAAAACAAAGAAAAAAATTCTGTAAATTAATATTTTTACATAGCTTCTGTATTGTTTTTTTTCCAGTTCACAAAAAAAAACGAAGATGCAGCATAATTTGCACATTTATCTTTTCTCTTGCGTCAAGAAAATTAATTAATTTGTCGTTTACTGATGATCGAGGATTAAATAGAAACCCCCTAAACATAAAAATGGTGTGCAAAAATTGGAGACAAAAATATTTACCAAAGTATATCTAGTTGAGTCTTTTTACAAAATTTGTGAAATAAATAGATATGAAACTCACAACACGCATTGCCAAGCACATGTACTTTTCTAATGTAACGTTAACTTTGCAATAATTATTTTTAAGGGCGGGGCCGAAATGAACAAATTCGAAAAAAACTTAACGGTAAAAATTTAAAAAAACAGCGAAATCAAGTGAAAATCGTCAACAAAGAGAAATAATCAATGAAAAAAATAATCCAAAAAATAAAAAGTTCTTGGCAAGTTCGTTTTTAACGGACGATAAGTCAAAACGGTTTTTTAGTGAATAGGTGAACACCAGAATGTTACTGTATGTTCACTGAAAACCTCGCCAAGTACTTTTTATTTTTTTGATTATTTTTTTCATTGATAATTTCTCTTTGTTGACAATTTTCATTTCATTGCACTATTTTCAAATTTTTACTGTTAAGAAATTTTCGAATTTTCTTATTTCGGTTGCGCCGTTCAAAATCACGATTGCAAAGTTAACGTTACATTCGGAAACTTCTACAAACTAGAGATACTTTCGTAAATGTACTTGTCTCCGATTTTTGTACACCATTTTTGGTGTTTTTGGAGGTGGTTTGTCCACTTTTTGCAAAGCGTTTCCATTCGGTTTTTCAATTTTACATAATTCATAATTCTATTTAGTTATATAGCTTAATATTATTTTTTGTGTTTTTGGGGGATTTGTCCGCTTTTTGCAAAGTTTTTCCATTCGGTTTTTCAATTTTACATAATTCATAATTCCATTTAGTTATATGACTTAATTTTTTTTGTTGCGTTTTTGGGGGTGATTTGTTCACTTTTTGCAAAACGTTTCCATTCGTTTTTTCAATTTTACATAATTGATAATTCCATTCAATCATTTAACTCAATATTATTTATAATATCATGTAATTATTCTATTTTTATATAATTTATAATTTCGCTTATCCGATGGACTGCGCAAATTGTATTTTAGACACCGAATCATCCATCGATGGGAGAAAGCATCATAAATCTCAGTATAGATCGAATTTTCTTCATTGCGCAGTGAACAAAATGCTATTTGCACTAAGATTTGTCGTTCATCGATGGCCGAGGATTGAATAAAATTTACCTCAACAACAGTGTTGACGTCCTTAATGCAATCGACCATGTGCTGAACAATTTCCTCGGTCGACAATACCTCGAATGGATATTCGTCGGTGTCACCGGCTCTTTCGCGCGGATTACCGGCTTCGATTTCCATAGCAAAATCGACATCGTCGCCGCTGGACTCATTGCCCGAGTCGACTTCATCGTACAGAGTTTCCTCCTCGGAATCCATTTTTTACCCTCTTCTATTTTTTATCTAGTCTGAGCGAGATGCGCCGGCTGAGCGAAGGCACGTAGGCTCCGACTTCAGAGCGCACCTGCGTCTCGCTGCTCTGCGTTTCTGTAATCAACGAGAAACAAAATAAGATTGCGGCGAAGAATTTCAAATGAAAATAGTTCAATAATAAAATAGTACAAGAAACTTGTACAATTATAGGGTTCCAAATTTATGGAAAGTTGTAAAAGCCTTTGAAATTTATGGAAGATTAAAAAAGCCTTTGAAATTTATGGAAAATTAAAAAAGCCTTTTAAATTTATGGAACATTAAAAAAGCTTTTGAAATTTATGAAAAATTTAAAAAACCTTTGAAATTTATGGAAAATTGAAACAAAAAAATTTGTCACCATTTTTGGAGGCATAAAGATCGATCTTTAAAAACTTCACGCAGCAATAATAATTGCTCGGCGACTATAACTGCGCAGGGCTGCGAATGTTTTTTGCATTATCTGGGATTTTAGTTATCAATTCTGAATAATATCTCGCATAAGCAAGACACTGCTATACGTATCAGCAGATTGGTATGGAAAATTCAAAATTTTTATCATATCCGCAGCTGAAACCAAAATCGGATAATTCAAAAAAATTCAAATAAGTTTCGGGGACTTAAAGTAATTCAAGGATCGCTGGACATAATGCGGAGTAAGAATAACTCAGGAATAACAACCGAAAGAAATTTTTCGGAGCATTAACAAAAAAAAAACCCTGCAAATTGGACATTTGCACATCGCTTCCTCATCTTTATCCATAGTTCACACAGATTCCTTTATCACAAAGTATGGCCATCAAATTTGGCTTCCTCATGAAGGAAGCTTTGTTAACTGTCGAAAAACATGAGTAATCAATGTGCAAATCTACCAAATTCGTTCAAATTTACTTCTCGACAAATTTGATTTTTGCTAAATTCAATAGCGAACAACCTTGATCACTATTTTGAATGTATACAAAATTTCAGTACAATATCTCGAAAATGGCCAAAGTTAGAGTACACCGATTTAAAAAAAAAACCAAAATTTGATAAAATTTTAATCATTCGATCGATTTTCGCCAAATTTAATAACGAACATCCTTGATAGCTATATTAGCTCTGTGCAAAGTTTTAGTGCAATATCTTCAAAATTGCACAAGTTAGACTGTTTACGCTATTTTTGAAAAAATTAAAATTTTTATAAAATTCCTTGATGGATTTTCGCCAAATTTAATGGTTCACAACCTTGATGGCTATACTAGTTCCGTACAAACTTTCACTGCAATATCTTGAAAATTGTGCAAGTTAGAGCGCTTACGCTATTTTTCGAAAAATTCAAAATTTCACAAAAATTTAATCTTTCGATCGATTTTTGTCAAATTCAATACCAAACGACCTTAATAGCTATACTAATTCTGTACAATTTTTGAGTGCAATATCTTGAAAATTGCAGAAGTTAGAGCATTTACGTCATTGTTGCAAAAACGAAAAAAGTCGATAAAATTTGAACAGCCGTTAGAATTAAAACAAAAATTTTCCATAATTAAGAGCAATTTGTGCTGGACAAGTGTGCCAAATTTTAGCGCGATATCTCGAAGCGTTCTCGTGTTATTAATTATTTACATCAGGAGCTCAAGATACACACACACACACACACACACACACACGCACACGCACACACATCCGGACATTTTTTCTAAATACGATTTCTCGATGTTTTGGGACATTTTGCATATAAAATCTCGAAAAAAAAAAAAATTTCACGAAAACAAAGCTTCCTTTATGAGGAAACAAAATATTAACAATTATAAACAAAGATTCAAAAACTTTTTTTCATGCTCAAATTTAGTGGGGAGAAGTTTTGTGACGAAAGAGAAAACGTCAAGATGTGCTGTGTATTAAACAAAACTAGAATATCACGTTTTTACGACCGTTCTACCGTGACCGACCCAGTTTCACTCCAGAATAAAGAAAGACAGAGAAAAAGGTATTCACGTTCCACCCTTCTGCGTGAGGAGAAACTTTCCCCAGAAAACGTCAACGCACACAAAAACACACTTTCGCTCTCTCGCGCATTAATTAAAAAGATTAAAAAAAACATAAAATCGATCCTTTCAAAAATGCTTCAAAAAATATTTTCAAAAAAAAAGCCCGCGAAACTTCACGAAACGTTGCTTTCCAAAAATAAAAAAAGACGAATACTCCGGAAGAGTGAAAAAAAGAGGAAGAAAAAAAACAGACGGCCTGTTTCGATATACGTGACGTCACGCGATGCCTTGCTGCTTTGTCTGAAAAGCCTCTAAGATTGAGTCCGCCCGCGCGATCGTTGACGACATATATAAAACGTTATTATCGCGCTCGGAGAACTTTGAGACTTGTCAAAATTCTCATATCCAAAATGGGAAAAGTATCTTTTATCTGCAACACGCACACGCGCGCGCGCGCTCACGAATGACAAAACATACATACGCGAGATATCGGAATATAAAGGTGGAAGCCTGGCAAAATGAGTTTCTCGCGATACACTGAAAATCAGCTGCTACGACAGCTCGAAGATTCGACGATAATCCGTCGAGCGGCGCTTCGGAGGCCGCTGATATCACGGCTCATGACTCGTCGACCAATCAAAAAATAGCTCGCGATTAATGTCGGTCAATCAGCGCGCGGGACCCGCGAGAATGAACATTGTTGCCGACGTGAATTTAGACAGGCGAAGAGAGTGGGGAAAAAGAGAGAAGTAACTGACCGTCCTCCACCTAAGAAACTTAACCTCGTCTCGAAGGATGAATAAAAAAAAAACAAAATGACTTCTTTATTCACTCTGACCTCGTAGCCTCGTTGCTTTTTTCACCTCTAATTCTAAAACGAAAGACTCACCGATGTCAAATGAGTTTTCTCCAGTCACGGAAACATTTTACGTGTCCTATCGAGAAACTTGTTTATTTCATACGATTCACGAAGAATCTGATAATTCGTAGTAGAAAATAGAGCTTGATTTTTTTGTTTATTCATCTAGACGCGATATCGCAGAATTTGACATTTTATTCACGATTGTGAACAAACGAAACAAAAATGCACTATCTTGATTTATCGCGACGAACGTTTTGAATAACCGAATCGCTGTTTTGTGAGAAGAATTGAGGCGCTGATTAACGGCAATTTAACGAAAGGCACAATTTGGGAGAGAAGCTGCTCAGTCCGAAGGGAATTTATTGGAATGACGAAACGTCGCGTTGAGACTGACTGAAATCAGCTGTTTCGAGGCACAAAGCAAATGCTCCGTCGTGCGGACGAGATTGTCTGCGGCAACGCCGTGTGAGTAGATATTATTTTTCATGTGTGAGACACACACGATACTGCAAATACGGAAGTTTATTTTTTTCTTGCACGAATTTTTTTTTCGTTTTTCTCACATCGCGTCGCTTCTCGAGGCAATGTCGATGACAATTCCGGGACGAATACAACGGAGAGAATAATCGTGCGGTTGCGTCTCGTTTATTTACGCCCAATAGAAAAAGAAAACGCGAAAAAGTATGTCGATCGGAAATATCGTGAGTTTTTTTTTCATCCAGTGTTAAATATTTGTATCTTGACGCGCGCATTTCTGTTATTGTGAATTTTTGTGCTTACCTGATTCAAAGGCTCGTGAATAAATGGGGAAAAATAAGTTTTTCCTACTGATCGATCGCGCGATACACACGACAGATTGCACACAACGCGAAATACGTCTACGCTGACGTCGGCGACTCGGCGTGAACGTAGCAACGAGAGAGAGAGAGAGAGAGAGAGAGAGAGAGAGAGAGAGAGCGAGAGAGAGAGAGAGAGAGAGAGTAGCGTAGGTTATATATATACATGCATATATATGTGTATGTATGCAATAGCGATTGAGAGAAAAGAAAACTCGTTACGAAATTCTGATTTATTACTTTCTCAATGAAAAATGTAACATCGTTAACCTCCTTCGTTCAACCTACATTCAAGCGAAAACTTCAAATAAAATTAAATTTTGAAATTCAAAAAAAAATCGAACAAATTTTTGTTTACAAACATATTTGAATGTATATTTTTTCACCTCATATCGTACAATTTTATAAAGCAAAAACTGAAGCAATTTTAGTATCAATGTATTTACGTATTCAAAAAAAAATTAAAGAAAACAAGAACCACAACGCCGCCGACAGTTTTCATAAATACTTCTTAAGGGCAGGGTAAAGACCCTCTCTCTCGCTCTCACACGACCCCTATCATCCTTTCTCTCTCGCACTCGCACGAAAAATGTCGGTATTTAGCCTCCTCTTAAGAAGTTTGACAAGGGCTTCTATATCGTTATACGAAATTTGCATTGAATATTTCAAACGTGAAATGTGACCTAACGAACACACACGGTTTAACCGCAGAAGTCTCAGGAGAATAATAATTTCGCGTCACAAAGTTTGGCAAGTCAATAGAACGAGGGGAGGGGATGAAAGACGCAATAGCGCACTAAAAATGTCACTGTCAAATAGACGATTTTCACGAACAATGACGATTTCTTTTCTTACAGTTTTGAAATTCGCGCGCTCGCCGTATTCGCCGCGACTAGCGCCATCTCCGAGCGGATTCTGACGTCCCTGAAGAAACGCCATATAGTATTTATATTTATATAGATATATAGATATACATTCGATCGCTATATGATCGGTGGCGCCCGTTTCACGAAAAAAGTAGGGCAAAACGCTGAATATCGTTGAAATTTATCCTAAAATTACGGGGTTTCAACGACGCACGAGCCATTATGACGTGTAACATTCCAAGTGTAAGCGATTACTCGTTTCTCGAGAGAATCGGCGCCGGAAGTTACTCGACTGTTTATAAAGCATTTAAAAAGGTACATCGATATGTATCGACCCATAAATTCGACGAATACCACATGCGTTTAATCGATCCAAACGGAAAATCGTTATCTTTGATTTTTTATTGTTTTTTTTTTTTCTTATAGAATGGCTCTCGTGAAGTCGTCGCAATTAAATGCGTCGAGAGTTCAACACTCTCGAAATCGGCTATTGACAATCTCGTAACCGAGATTAATCTCCTAAAGGTACTCAAGCACGAGCACGTTGTAGAGATGAAGGACTTCTTCTGGGCCGAAGGGTTCGTGGACCAAAAAATCTCTAATAATCATAATAACTTCATTTTTATTCACTCTAATTGTAAATCTGATAAATCGTTTGATTTCTTTTATTCATATATATGGGGCATTCCATGTCAAATCAACCTCTTTTAAACCCGACCCCTTTTCATTTGGATGAACTTTCGTTTTCCTTTTCTTCCCCATTAAAAACATTTTTCAGGAAATTTTCAAATTTTTTTACCCAAGCCAAAAAAAAAATTTGTTTTTCAACTATAACTTCTTCAAAAATTGACTAATTGGGACGTTTTTTTTTCAAAATTTTGGTCTTTGAATGTACTTTCCGAAAAAAAACAAAAAATTTTTAAATATTAAAATTCATGACATTTTTCACATTTTCGAGAAAAATCATCTTTTTCTCGAAGTTAGCGATATTCAATTTTCTTTTTTCACTCAAAAAATACTTTGAATCATTTCCGGAAAAAATGCCGCCCAACATGGAGAGCGAAAAAAGTGACTTTTCGAGAATTTGTTTTGGAAAGACATGTCAATTTATAAACGTAAAAATTTATATGGGGCATTCCATACCGAATCGACGTGGGTCTGACCCTTAACCTCCGATTTTGTCTGTGATTTTTTATGATTTTGTAGCCCCTCTGAAAAGCACTCAGGATTTTTTTCATATTTTTTTTGGAGCGATTTGACTTGACTATAATTTTAATCCGTTATTAATAAACAAATTATTTTTAGCCCAAACTAAAAAATCTGAAAAAAATCACAAAAATCCCTTTTTTTTATATGAAAAATTTCAAGCGTTGAGCCAAAGTTGGCAGAGGTTTCCTTCTGTTTATAACAAGATTTTCGAATTTTTTTTTTTTTAATAGGAAGGGAAACCTGAATTAAGTGGGCCCTTATCCAAACATTTTTTTAAACACCTTCAATTCATACAAAAATGTTTGCGTAACGGCTCACTCAATTCAGGAATAAGAAAAATATTAATTTTTAACAAAATGGCGGCTTCTCGAAAAGAAAATTCGATTTTTGATGAAAATTTTTGATAAAATTCCAGGATAAACGTTAGAAATAATCAAAATAAGAAATTAAAACCATTTTCGTTGCGTTCAAACGATGCAAATTTCAAAATTCGTTAGGATAACAAAAATTTGTATTTTTTCGAAATTGCAATTCTACTTCATTTCTCAAAACAAATCCTTTAGGCGAATTTACATCGTGATGGAGTATTGCGACGGTGGTGATTTGTCAAGTTTCATAAAGAAGCGGCACAAACTACCGGAAAACATTTGCCGGAAGTTTCTACAACAATTGGCGCTGGCTTTGCGATATCTTCGAAGTCACAACGTTTGTCACATGGATCTTAAGCCTCAGAATCTTTTGCTCACAAAAAAGCCCATTCTCACCCTCAAAGTTGGAGGTGCGTCGTAAAAGAAAAAACGATCAGTCGCTTGACAATAAAAAAGCAATAAAGATAAATACCGATCACCAATTATAAATGGATTTGGGTCATTCCATGTAAAATCGACCAATAGTTCGAATCGACCCCTTTCAATTTTGATGAAATTTGATCAGAAGTTTTCTTTTATCATAAAACGAAGTTCTAACAGAGGGCAAAAAATAAATAAAAAATTTTCGAAAGTTATGCGAAATTCAAAATGTCACAATTTTTTCAATTTTTCAAGTTTATTTTTTAAATATCTCAAAAACTATTATAGTTACGAAAAAATCGTTCTAGGTTCGTCTTAAAGAGTATACTTGAGGATACGAAAAAAAAATATATTCCGAACAAAAATTTTGAATCATGATGAATTGGGAGAATTTTGAATTTTTTACAATCGTGCGAATCCACGATCACATTGCATTTTTGGTTCAATTTTTTTTATATCATACCTTGTACTGACCTTAAAAGATACTGAAATTTTCAGAATGGTGTTTTTTTTTCAAAAATATGAATTTTTGAATTTTTGTAAAAGAATTTTTGTTTTCATGTCATTATTCTTATACCATTAATTGAAATTTTTACTGCTTAAAATTACAAAATTGGGTGATTGCTCAACTTTATTCGACTTTATTCGAAAAAAATTTGCTTTTTACCTCTAAGTTTATTTAATTAAAGTTAACTTTACTTAACTTTTAAAAAAACTTTAACTGAACTTTAATAAAACTTTACTCAACTTAAAAAAAAAAATTTTACCTCTAAGTTAACAATAAGTAAAGGTGAGCAATCATGTAATTTTGTAATTTTTACATTCTTATGTAATTAATCGAAATTTTTACTGCTCAAAATTACATGATTGCTCAACTTTACTTAAGTAAAAAAAAAAAATTTACTTAAGTAAAAAAAAGAATTTTACCATATTCCAAAATTCATGTTTAAAAAAAAAACGGAATTCCACAAATTTCAGGGTCTTTTCAGATCGGAACAAGCTATTATGTAAAAAAAATGGAACCAAAAATTTAATGACGATCGTGGATTTCCACGAATTTAAAAAATTCAAAATTCTTCAAATTCATCTTTTTTCAAAATATTTTTTCGGAATATTTTTTTTTTCCTAGCCCCAAGTATACTCTTTGAGACGAACCCAGGACGATTTTTTCGTAACTATAATAGTTTTCGAGATATTTAAAAAATAAACTTGAAAAATAGAAAAAATGGTGAAATTTTGGATTTTGCATAACTTTCGAAAAAAAAAATTTTAATTTTTTTCCTTCGGTAGAATTTCGTTTTATGATGAAAGAAAACTTCTGACTAAATTTCATCGAAATTGAAAGGAGTCGATTCCAACTATTGATCGATTTGTCATGGAATGACCCATTTAAAGAATGGAAGAAAATGGGAAGAAAATGTAAAATTCATTGCAGATTTCGGTTTTGCTCAGTATCTGTCGAATTCGGAGCAAAAATTCGCCATACGAGGCTCGCCCCTTTACATGGCGCCTGAGATATTACTGCGTCACGAATACGACGCGAGAGTCGATCTCTGGAGCGTCGGTGTCATAATTTACGAGTGCCTTTTTGGAAAAGCTCCCTATTCGAGTAGCAGTTTTCAGGAATTGGCGGAAAAGATTAAAGACTGTCGTCCCATAGAGGTAAATTGCACGTTCAACTAAATTGGTATCTTAAGGAGGTTCATCTGGTACACGATTAACAATACAGCCCCTACAGCACACAATATTGCAGCAATGTTGCTGAAATGTTGCACGACAACATTGCAATATTGCATGTAACATTGCAGCAACCTTGCTGCAATGTTGCTATGTCCGCCGATTGAATTATTGCTGCAATATTCCGCAATATTGCAGAAATATTGCATGCAATCAATATGCAATATTCCAGCAATATCACTCCTATTGGATATGCAATATTGCAGGAATATTACGTGCAATGGAAACTTTATCATTTGAATTATTGCATAAAATAAAAATATGTAGTCTTCAGTCCATCGAACTGCGCTATCACAGGGCGCGGGTAAATTTTCCAACAATTGATTGTTAATTAAGACCCCGATACCGGACCTTTATCGTTGCTCGGTGGCGCTCTCGCCAGCGCGAGAGCGCGCACCGACCGCCGCCACCTAACGGATCTCAGGCGAAGTGTCGAGATCGTGGCAGGCCCCAGGTCATACCGTTACATTATATAGTCATATTTTGCGAATAAGAATCATTCAGAAACAAAAAACATTTTGGTTTTATAGCTTTTTTGATATTGAACATTTTGTCAATAAGAATATCACAATGTCTTAATTATATTATATCGCTGCAATATCACATGTCTTATTAATGTCAAAAGCACAACAAAATTTTAAAAAGAAATATAAAAAAAGAAAAAGAAAATGACGTGAAATTAATCGCTATTGATGTTTTCTGAGGAATAAATGAATAGATCTTTTTCAATAGATCTTGTTCATATTTATTACGCTTGTGTAGTTGTAAAATTTGAAGTTCCTGCAATATTTTGTGCAATATATCATTGCAGCAATATATCATTTAAACAAAATATTGCAGAAATGTTGCTTAGGAACATTCCCGAAACATTGCTGAGAAGTTTTAGTGCAATGTTGCGTAGCAATGTTACCGCAACATATCTGCAATATATAATTGCACGTGCAATATGACAACATTGCTGCAACATTGCAGCAACGTTTCAACAAAATATTGCAGAAATGTTGTTTAAGAACATTCCCGAAACATTGCAGAGAAGTTTCAGTGCAATGTTGCGTACGCAATGTTGCCACAACATATCTGCAATATTTCATTGCACGTGCAATATGACAACATTGCTGCAACGTTGCAGCAATGTTATGTGCTGTAGGGGAGATGTTGATAAAAAAAATCAGAATATAGTTATTAATATATAAAACGTCATCTGTTAAAATTTCAAGACCCGAGGGTAAGTTGTTCGTGAGAAATAAATAAAAATGTAAATCTTAAATAACATGATGGGCGCTTATGGGATACCGTCTATAAATATTAAATGCACAATCTCTACAATACAGATTTTGACGAAAATTTAAGAATTAATGAAAAAGTATCTAAGGAATATTTTTAGAGCTTCATAAAATCGATTAGGGACTTGTGAGATTCACAATAAATTAATTAGTCTCGAAAATGCTGATTATTTTGAGGTTAAGCATTGTCAATGACTACGCTAGTCACCGCTTATTTTGAGGTTACCCTAGCGGATTGGGTGACGATGTTTTCACCCTGAAAAACCACTGAATCACGGTGATTTTTTACGGTGACAAAGTGCCCACAAAATCACCGAGATCTTGGTGATTTTAAGGTGATTCCAACGTGATTCCACGGTGATTGTCACGGTGATTTTGTGACGGTGACAATCACAGTGAGAATCACCGTGGAATCACCTTAAAATCACCAAGATCTCGGTGATTTTGTGGGCACTTTGTGTCACCGTAAAAAATCACCGTGATTCAGTGGTGACTTCATCCACTAGGGTAAGCATTGACATTTTTCTTTTGACTCACTCGGTACCAGATGAACCTCCTTAAGGATGTGGAGTCCCTATGAAATCTTTTAATACTAATTTTTCAATACACTGCGACCTCAATAATCGGAATCCGTCGGGATCGGCTCTTGCAACAAGTGGGGTTGCGCACATTGCACAGAACCGTCTCTGCGCCGCTGGTGGCTGACGGCGGCCTGACGCGATTGGCTTGCACCCAGAAAAAAGATCTAGTCGTAGGTACTATAATCGTTTATTTGATTATTTTTTAGTTACTTTAAAGAAAATTTTCTTTTCATCCAATTTTGGGCGATATCCACTTCCACTATATTTATTTATTTGAATTTCCTGTCATCGAGAAACAGGCGTTGAAGAAAAATTCTATTCGTTGTTACTAAATACCTATTCACTCGTAATCTCATCCGATCATATCTGCAGATTTGTCAGTACCCCAAAAATCCGCCAGGTGGCTACCTCTCGCACAAGCGAACCCTCCTCTCGACGCCTATATCCTTTCCAAGCTCGTCTATGTTTGATATCCTTATTTTTCAGTATGGATATCTAATACATTGAACATTGCGGCAAAATGCAAGATGGTCGAATCCCCGAAAAGAATTCCCATAAAAAGGGTATTTTTTCTTTTCCCTTCTGTTATAGAAAAGACGAAGCTCAACGAAATTGTAGACTTCATATGTGTAGCTATACATTCAAAGATTGAAATGTTTAAAAATATATATTGTGTAAATATTAAAAAAAAATTATTTCATTTAAATACATATTTGTTCAGTTTGAAATAATATTTATTAATATTAAATAAAAATTTATTAGATCGCAATATATTTTCCTAGTAGGTCATTCAAAAAAAAAAATTCGTTGACATGAATAGAGTTGTATTAGGCCGGCCTACAACTAAAAAAATTTATTCGGCTCGACTAGGATTTAGTTAAATGTACTAGATTTTTTTTCTGGGTGTGGCGCTTCTCCCACTACGCTGCAATTGCAACGACCGAGGTACCGATTATCGAGGTTGCAGTGTAAATAGCTTCTTAATCGTCGTGAAATTTTTACACGATCTCCTGTATACTTCATGTAAAAACATATTACATTTTCAGAATTCTATCATCATTATTTCAACTTCCCTAAGGGTTCAAATGAAAAATGATGAGAAAGTTCTGAAAATTTGGTATGTTTTTGTATGAAGTATTTAAGAGGTCGTGTAAAAATTTCACGACGATTAGGAAGCTCGTTATTGAAATATTAACATTTTGTTAAGAACAATTTTTTAAACAAACAAAAAAAATATTTATCAATAAACTTCGTTTCGTTTACGTTGCTTTCAATATAGTGTAGGTATTAAAAAATTGAGAGGTCAAAAAAAAAACTTATCACAAAGTTATATCAGTTAATTTAATTTAATTTAATTTGTTGATGTTAATTGTTCGATAACGAGCTTCCTAATCGTCGTGAAATTTTCACACGACCTCTTAAATAATTCATCCAAAAACATACAAAATTTTCAGAATTTTCTCATCATTTGCGATTTGGGACTCAACATCCTTAAGGGGGTCTGCATTGGCTCGAGGTCCAAAATCGTTCATCGATTTTCAATATTTTTTTCCGATCAAAGTATCAAGACGCCAAAGTCGGGATTGTGCACCCAATTTGTACATACTCTTGCCCAGTCCTAGTTTTTTTTAAATAAAAAAATATTCATAAACAACAAAGTTATCATTATTTAAACAAAGTGACGTAGAAATGAAAGTTTGTTTTTCGCTAAGAAAAGGCAACTGTAATAATTTGTTAATGACAAATAAATGAAAATTTAAAAAAAATCATACAATTTTGCGATAGAGAATCTTGTAAACTATTTTCGGTTCGAATTTGAAGTGAATCGAAAGAACGGATTTTGCAAAAATAGAAAGAAAGGGTGGAAAAATCTACATCTTCAAAAATCATCGTAAATCTTTGCTGCAAATTTAAATAACGAGTTTAAGATATAAATAATGGAATAAAAATAATCGACTTTTCGAAATATCAAGCTTACGCAGACCCCTTAAGGATATACGACGGTTTGATGAAAATTCCACAGTGGAATTTAATATTTTTTACAGTTATTTACCTAATTTCAACAATAATTACCGTATGGTTTTTTCGAACAAAAATCTAAGTGCCTTTCTCTTATGGATAACTTAAGGGGTTATACGCAGTCAGAAGGTCGAAAAAAACGATTTTTCAAGAATTTTTTTTTGAAAGACTTTTCAATTTATTAACATAAAAATTTATATCCATATTTTTGTAACTTTATTCTGAAATTTTGCTTATTAAAAAATGATGATTCTCGAAGTCGCTGTAGCCGACCTCGGGGAGGTCGTCTAAATAAAGGCGTCATGCTGTGAGCCCTTCATCTCTGGATTGGATCATCAAAAATAAAAAAATAAAAAAACATTTCGTTAATATAAGGTATAATCCAGTATTTAATCGAAGAAATAATCAAAATATTTATTTTTAACAATATGGCGGCTTCACAAAATACAATTTCGATTTTTGTTGACAATGTTTACATCAAATTGTTTATAAAATGTAAAATATTCATCGGTAAAAAAACCTTCAATTAATTACTAAAAAATATATTTATCAAGCTTGTGTAAAAATTTGAGATTGATCGATTATTCCGTTTCTGAGAAATCTTGTTCACCGACTCTAAAAACCCAATTTCGAGAAAAAAAGTTTTCGCAGTTTCAAAAGCACCTTACGCATAACAATTACGGTTTTCCAAATATGCCTATAACTTCGAAAACATTTGTCGGAACTCAAAAATATAGGTTAGCATTTAAAAAAAAAGTTGACCTTGAAATAACCTTGAAGGTCATCGTCAAGGTCACTACTAATTGCGCCTTGTTAAAATTAATAACTTAGCTCGTTACGAGAGAATTTGAAAAACCTCTATTCCCAGAGGTATTCACTTCAGTTTAATTGATCTCAGAGGACATTGAAGGTCAAAATTTACCGATGACCTAGGTACATATTTGAACGTAAAATTTGCCGATGTCGAAAAGAGGGTTTCCATCTGAAAAAAGTTGACCTTGAAATAACCTTGAAGGTAACCGTCATGGCTATTTCAAGGTCACCATTGAATCCCTCGTCAAAAGTTGCTCCAAAAATGACCTTGACCTTTTTGAACAATATCTTGGCTGAGGAAATATTCAGCCGTCCCGTTAGTTTTGTGACACCCTGTATACTTTAATACATTACGAAAATGAAAAAAAAAGTTTTTTGAAAATCCTGACGGCATATAACCCCGCGAAATCGCGTTTGACACTGATAAATCTAGTCGCCATGAATGACTCTCAAGTCGTATCTCCTTGATGAGAATAAGAGACATCTCGACTGAGACTCAGTTTTTTTAATACTTGGCGTCGAGTCGCTGCCGCGACTCATGATAGAAAAAAAAAATTGTCACGCCGTTGTTATTATTTTGACTACTCGACACAGTTGCCGAAGGGATCACACGTATCGCCGGAATGCAAAGATTTGTTGCTCTCGTTGCTGAAACACAATCCCGCTGAACGCATGAGTTTCGAGCAATTTTTTACTCACGATTTCTTGGATCTCGAGCATGCGCCGACCAAGGATAATTATGAGAAGGCCGTTGAATTGATTCACCGGGCCGTGAAGATGGACACGGAGAAAAATATAACTGAGGCGTTTCATCTTTATTGCGAGGCCCTGAGATATTTCATCCCTCTCCTCACAAGTAATTTAAAAAAAATCAATGAAAATAAAAAAACAGAGTTGGGCAGTACTCGAAGTTCCCGGTACTTGCGGCGTACTCGAAGTACTTCAAAAGTACTCGAAGTACTTCAAAAGTACTTGAAGTACTTCAAAAGTGCTCGAAGTACTTCAAAAGTACTTGAAGTGCTTCAAAAGTACTTGAAGTACTTCAAAAGTACTTGAATTTTCAAGTACTTCAAAAGTATTTGAAGTATTATACTTGAATTTTCAAGTACTTAAAAAGTACTTAAAGCATTGTACTTGAATTTTCAAGTACTTCAAAAGTACTTCAAGTACTGTCCTTGAATTTTCAAGTACTTGAAAAGTATTCCAAGTATTATACTTAAATTTTCAAGTACTTAAAAAGTACTTCAAGTATTGTACTTGAATTTTCAAAGACTTGAAAAATACTTCAAGTACTATCCTTAAATTTGCAAGTGCTTAAAAAGTACTTCAAGTGCTGTACTTCAATTTTCAAGTACTTAAAAAGTACTTCAAGTTCTGTACTTGAATTTTCAAGTACTTAAAAAGTACTTCAAGCATTGTACTTAAATTTTCAACTAATTTTAAAAAGTACTTGAAGTATTGCAGTTAAATTTCCAAGTACTTGAAAAGTCCTTCAAGGATTGTACTTAAATTGTCAAGTACTTTGAAGTGTACTTCAAGTACGGTCCTTTAATTTCCAAGTACTTAAAAAGTATTTCAAGTACTGTACTTAAATTTTCAAGTACTTAAAAAGTGTTTCAAGCACTATACTTAAATTTTCAGGTACTTAAAAAGTACTTCAAGCATTGTACTTAAAATTGCAAGTACTTTGAAAAAGTACTTCAAGTATTGTACTTAAATTTTCAAGTACTTAAAAAGTACTTCAAGTACTGTCCTTAAATTTTCAGGTACTTAAAAAGTACTTCAAGTATTGCACTTAAATTTTCAAGTACTTAAAAAGTACTTCCAGTACTTCCTTTAAATTTTCAAGTACTTAAAAAGTACTTCAAGTGTTGTACATGAAATTTCAAATACTTTTCCGTACTTTAAGTACTTTTTCAAGTACAAGTATCAAGTACTTTTGAATGTGTCTTGCTGATTGTTGCATGTACAAAGCCTTTGAATATGTAATTGAAAATAATATTTCGTGACGTATGGAGATACTGTCCCTCAACTGTCGCCTACGACAGTTTTTTGAAGACGAACACGAAGTTGGAGTGGTTTTAACAATTCATGTACAATATTCTTTATATCTTCTTTTTCAAACCTGTATCAAATTAAATCGTAATTACAATCTTAAATGCTATTTTTGAATTATTTTTAATTCTTTGTTTAAATACTTTTGCTGCAATCTGCCTAATCAGCCTAATCTCAGTGCATTGCACAAGGTGAAAATATATTTTGATACAAAAGATGCTCGAATAGCATTAAATTGAGAATAAGAAATCAAATTTAAGTACTAGAACTTACGAGATATACCTAAAAAGTTGAAAAGTGCTTGATACTTGGTACTTGATTTTTTAAGTACTTGTACTTCAAGTACTTTATATCTTGAGTACTTCAAGTCATAAATACGGAGTACTTGAAGTACTTACGGTACTTTGTACTTGAAGTACTTTCCGGTACTTTGCCCAGCTCTGCAAAAAAGAGGATTAATGAATAAGAGGATAAGACGATTTCTGGTAAGGTAATTTCTGGCACCCTCTTGATTGTCGCAGATGAAAGCGATCCGCAAAGAAAGAAGCAATTAAGATTGCGGGTTAACGATTACATAAATCGAGCTGAAGAGCTTAAGCAACTGTACGTACTGGACGACATCAATGCTACAACGGAAAGTAAATCACAACCCTCGACGCTACGAACGGTCCCAAGGCTCGATGGAATATCGACGTTTCCTTTTCATGAATTATGTTGGTATACTTTTTTGAATTCTTACTAAAAAAACTCGTGGTTTCCTGATATATCAAAGTCAAATATGTGTAAAAATATAATCCACAAATGCGATATTTAGAAACTCATATACAAAAAATATATATGGGCCATTCCATATCAAATCGACCAATATGGAATCAATTCAATTTCTATGAAATTTGGTCAGAAGTTTTCTTTTATCATAATTCGAAGTTCTATCGAAGGAAAAAAAATAACAAATTTTTTGTTGTTGAAAGTTATGCAAAATTAGAAATTTTACAATTTTTTTTCAATTATTCAAGTTTATTTTTCAAATATCTCGAAAACTATTATAGTTACGAGAAAATTGTTCTGGATTCGTCTTAAAAAGTATACTTAGGGCTACGGAAAATAAAAATTTCCGAAAATTTTTTTTGAAAAATAATGAACTTGGAGAATTTTGAATTTTTAAAAATCGTGAGAATCCACGATCAACATTAAATTTTTTGCTCAATTTGTTTTATATAATACCTTGTACTGATCCTAAAAGAACCTGAAATTTTCAGAATTGCGTGTTTTTTTCAAAAATATAAATTTTGGTAAAAGAATTTTTTTCACCTCCAAGTTAAGTTATGTTGAGCAATCATGTAATTTTGTAATTTTGAGCAGTACAAATTTCAATTAATGACATGAGAATTTAGAAACAAACATAATTGAATTTGCGTTTGTATTTATGTTTCTTTTTTTACATTCTTATGGCATTAATTGAAATTTTTACTGCTCAAAATTGCTTAACTTTACTTAACTTACGATTAGAGGTAAAAAAAACTTTTTTTTTACAAAAATTCAAAAAAATCATATTTTTGAAAGAAAAGGTATTATATAAAGGTAAAGGAACAAAGTATTATATTTAAAAAATTTAACCAAAAGTTAAATGTTGATCGTGAATTATCACGATTTGTAAAAATTTAAAATTCATAATTTTTTTTTCGTAGCCCCAAGTATACTCTTTAAGACGAACCCAGAACGATTTCTTCGTAACTAGAATAGTTTTCGAGATATTTAAAAAATTAACTTGAAGAATTAAAAAAAATTGTGAAATTTTGAATTTTGCATAACTTAAAAAAAAAAAAAATTTCCTTTGGTACAACTGCGTTTCATGATAAAAAAAACTTCTGACTAAATTTAATCGAAATTGAAAGGGGTCGATTTCGACTATGGAACGATTTGACATGGAACGACTCATATCCAGTATACTTTACAATTAGATATTTTGGATACTTTGGATTTGAAACATATTTTCCTCTTATATTTTAAATTAAACTTATATTCGAAAATATATACGAAATGTCTAACTTCTGGAACGGTATTTAATAATTTATATTTCCTTTTATATTTAATGATTTTTATACTTTATTTCCATGGGAGGTCAATTGTGCATTTTAAATTTTATTTACATATTTCACATATATATCCAGTATACATAAAAATATTATCTCATTCGTATATATTACCTTCACATTAGAAATATATGCGGATAATTTACATAATATATGTTTTATTAGCTTCAAAATCTTTGATATTACACATATATTCTCTGTACACACATTTCACGTGCATATATGCATTCTCATTTCGCTTAATTATTTTTTTCAATTTCATAGAGTCGTTTTTGAAAGAAATGATGATGGAAAATAAATTTTGAGCCCCCCCCCCCCGAAATTCGAACTCATTCGGTTGAATACTTTCCAAAATATCCGCGAGAAATATCTCTTGAGCTCTGTCGGTAAGGCAGAGCGCTCACAGTGTCTCGCGAGCGCCCCGATAGAGGGCGTTCTGCGCTAGACGACACGACGCGTAATCAAAATGGCGGCGGCTCGCTCCGCGCGACCGCGTCGCAGAAAATCCCGCCTAAGTCCCGATGCAGTTGATCAGAATCGACGTTCCACTGTATATATGCAACATAAACCACACACAAACACACACTCTCTCTCTGCTTCACAGACACGCTCAGTAAAACCACAGCCGACATGGCGTCGGCCCTCGAGATAGGCGACGTTGCCGAAAAGTATCTCGCCGAGGGAAATTACGGGCTTGCGCTCGAAAAGTTCAAGGCTTGCCTTGGACTGTTGGTACGATTACTGGCGAAAGAGCCACTTGGACGAAGACGCGAGCTTCTGCATCGTCAGGTAAAGGAGAATGCCCAAATTTCATCAAAACGGTCCCCGTATCGTTGGCATTTCTTTTGTCCTTAATTTTGGCTAAATCCGACCTATTTTTCAGGTACAAATATGGATGAAAGAAGCGGAAAGTACAAAGGGTCTGTTGGCTACGGAAGCCATCGATGATTCCACGAATCGCGTCGTTTCCGAGTCCCAGGATCAATGCGTCATACAGTAATTTAACTTCCCTGGAATTAGCAACAATAAAAACAAAAATACAATAAAAAAAAAAAAATATATATATATATATATATATATATATAAAAGCCACCGATGCAAAAGGGCCCGCGCAGCTCGTTTAACCCAACTTCAATCGTATTCCCGTTATTAACAGCGAGGAGCGTTCCGCGAGAGGTCGCTTCTGTCGCCGCTACGAAACTTTCGTCCTGAACTTCCTGTCCAAGAGTTTTCTTCCCCTCTCTCTCTCTCTCTCTCTTGGCGCGAGTGGAGAAACGCGAACTACGCCGCTCACACACGTTCTTCCCCGCTCTCGTCACGCTTTTTTCCATCTCACTCGCGCGAGCGTATTTCCTATTGCCAATAGTGTATTACCCTCTCGTTCCTCCCTGCGATACACGCTCGCCCGACGCGTCATGGAAAATTCCCATTGCCCCCTCTCCCCGCCTTAAGAGCAATCCTTTCCCCCCTCCATTAACTTACCGCGCGTCGTTTTACCCCCTCTCCTCGACCCTCGTGGCTCGGGATAGGCTTATACGTTCTATGTAATATATAAGCCCCCACTCCGAATCCACGCGCCCCACTACTTCTGCGCTCACGCCGAAATACACACTCTCTCCCCCCACCGCGCGGTCAGTATATAATGTAAAAACGACGATACCGGATGTGCGGCAACGTCGCAACCGTTAAGTACATAGAGGCAGAAATGACGTTGGTGGGGATAAACCCTGTACATATATATATTTATACAATGCTACGTATATACATATATATATAGGTTTGTTGTTATTATTATTATTCTATGTATACATAAGAACCAGCGGGGAAGGCCTTTTTCCAAAAGAACGTGGCAACGTTTCACATTCAAATCTAGCGGATCTCCCGGACTCTCTCGCAAGTGGCGTGTGTCGTACGTTTTTTTTTCCATTCTCTAGTCTCTCGCGACTGTCGCTAGCGAACGTGTGTGTCCTTTAGGTTAGGCGCTCTCTCGGGGTGGTTTTTCAAACTAACAATCACATGCCCCCTGAAACTTCACTCATTTCGCGATTGTTCAATCATTCTTCGCGATCTACAAGTGTAACGTTTGCGTGGACCTTTGACAGTGCTACGGGTCGGGTTTCCGGCACGCGGCTGCACACGAAATTTCGTCTTCCGCTTCGCGTGTATCATTCGCTTCCCCTCTCGCGCTCCCCCTCTCCTTCGTCCACCCGTTTACAAACGCCCCCCCCCCCCCCCCCTTCGCCTCCTCTCCCTTTATCGCGCTATATCGTCTGCACTGACGCGCTTCATCCTTGTTTTCACGCGGGTTCACTCGCGCAGTTTTGTTCCGTGTACGCGCTTCGCGGGCGAAGAGGGGAAATCACGGCGTGGTCCCCGGTGCGCTTCTGTTTCGTCGTTCTAGCGAAGAGCACACGGACGCGCGCTGTGTTATATTTCGTGATACAGCGAAGTATATGTATATATTGCACTAACATATACAGTATACCCGTATTAACATGCCCGTATATATGTATATATACATATATCTATATAAGTGCGTATAGAACGAAAGCGTGCAGTTCCCGGTGAACGGACAGCGCGCCACATAACCTAAATAACCGCGCGGGAAGCATACCGTGTTGTTTTTCCTTCTTTTTCGTGCATCTTGCACAAAAGTGGGGGAAGTATAATTTGAAAAAAAGCGGGAAAACGTATTAAACCACAACCGTGTTTTTTTTTGCACAGCATCGTTAATTTCAGTGTGAACATCAAACGTGCATAATTTCTACGATTTGATTTATAATGTGAGCGAATATACGGATAAAAAGAAAAACGAATATACGAAGTTTTCATCGGAGAATATGCGCGAAATATTATTGTTCTTCGAGAGGTGCATCGAGGACGGTTGTGCGATTGATTTACCGTCTGAGTGCGCGTTTGGTTCTTCACACCAATCCCATGATCGTGTAAATTATGTGCATGGATGTTCAGTCTAGCGAAATGGGGGACAGGAGTTGCCTCGACGAGGACGTGCAGATTGTCAGGGTGAACGTCGATAAAGGTTAGTTCGATTTTTTTTTATTCTTCATTTTTGATCTTTTTTGCGACTCCGTCGTACCGAGGCGTTTTAATTACATATTTGAGGTTATACGCGAGGGGCAGGGGGACGATGTCGAAGTTGAGCGCCCCTGCGATTCAAGCCGGCCGCATCTTTCCCGCCTTTTCACGTGTGCATGCTTGTCTACATTTATATATGTATATATCAATGAAAATAATGAATTATAATTCATTATTTTAATTATAATTTAATAATTATTATAATTTATTAATAATAATAATAATATCTACTCTGTATTTGAGCGACTTTACGCATCTGAACTTTCGAACTTCAAGCTCTTGGCCCGTTCGCTCGCTCGACTCTCGTTCTCGATCGTCCAAATGCAATTACATTGTAACCCAAAAGCCTTTTAAGCGCCGCGAGATTGCTTTTGCTGCCCTCTCTCGGATAAAAAGCCAAGCAATGTTTTCTCGTATGCTCCTGTGAGGGGAAGTCCCTCCATCTTCCATCTCTCGTTAGTGCGAGAGAGATAGAGATAAGAACTTGAGCACATTTTTCTTGAAAACTATTTGGAGGAATAGAAAAAATATCGATGGTGTCGTTTTTTTTTAATAATCCTTCATGGTGCAGTTCGATCAATTGCTTTTATCGCAATATCATAAAGTCATTGTCGAAAACAGTTTTAACAAAATTTTGAGGTTATGATGATCCTTTTTTGAGAAGAGGCGACTTCCATTTCTCAGTCTTTTTGGATTTGTGAGTGAGAGAGACAGCTTTATGGGTTTCGTGTGAGAGCGGAAGAGAGGATCTTTAACTTAGTTTCGAGGGGATGCTAAAATACTGACCTTATCACCTCAACATTTTTATCGCAAGTTTCTCGGACACTGATGAATGGATATTAATGAAATTTTACCAATGAATGCGGAATTTTGGCACAGAGGCAGTTCTACTAAAGTTTTGCCGAGAAACGTTCGGAATAATTATAATTTATAATGAGTAATTTGGAGATAATGTTTGTTGATAAAGGATTTTTATTTTGAAAGAAGGTTTATGATATGTTTCTACAAATTTATTACACATTGTATCACTATAAGGAGACGTGATGGAATGTAAGAAAAAAAAAATGAACGAATAGAACAGGAGTACGATTTGTTTTTATAGAGACGACGGTAATTTTTTGAACAATGCCATTTTCAAAATGCTGAACATTGTAGATTTGACATCGTAGGTTAAAAAATTCTACACTCGCTGATACTTTTGCTCGTTCCAGCAATATCAAGGAACATAAAATGGCGTCCATTACAGTTTTTGTTACCGACTGAGTCGATATTGCATTGACTCAATGCTCAAGCTCAGTTTAATCGATCGGGACGAAGGTTTGTAATCATCCTCGGAGTAATATTGGGGTAATGGACAATGATGACTATTATTATGTTTGGAAAAAATTGCTCAAGGGGTTGGACTTGAAGTTTCGAACGTTCAATTGAACAAAAAATCGACGAATGTATTTTTTGTTTAGCAAAAAATTAGAAGAGTTTGGGAGATACTTTGTAAATAATGTTTTCAAAAATTGAAAGATGTTTAAAAAATTATTTCCACAGTTTTTATGAAAATTATTTTTTAAAAGAATAAATTTGTCGATGTTTCTGTTCATCCGAACGTTCGGAATTTCAAGTCTATTAAAGAGTTCGTTTCAGGAAAATTTCGAAATGTTTGTCAAATGATGTTGAGATTTGCATCATTCAAATGCAGTGGAAATAGTTTATTTTGAAAAAAAATATACTATCAAATGCAATTACAAATATACAATCTCCGTTTTTATATCCTAAAGAAAGTCACTCTTTATTAATAAAATTTAATTTTTAATAAAATTCACAGTTCCTAAGAATTTTCAAAGTGAAAAATCGTCTAAATGTATTTTGGGGTCTTCATTAAAGATTTGGTAAAATTTACCATCACACAATTCAGAGTTGGGCGAAGTACCGGAAAGTACTTCAAGTAAAAGTACAGTAAGTACTTGAAGTACTACGTACTTATTACGTAAAGTAGTTAAGATTTAAAGTACTTGAAGTACAATCAAGTACTTTTCAAGTTTTTAGGTATATCTCGTAAGTTCTGGTACTTACATTTGATCTCTTATTCCCATTTGATTTTTATTCGAGTACTTTTTGTATCAAAACATATTTTCACCTTGTGTAATACACTGAGATTAGGCTATTAGGCAGATTGGAACAGAAGTATTTAAACAAAGAATTGAAAATAATTCAAAAATTGCATCGACGATTCTAATTACGATTTATTTTGATACGGGTTTAAAAAAGAAAAAATACAAAATATTACTCTAACTTCGTGTTCGTTTTCAAAAAACTGTTCAATATTATTTTGAATTTCATATTCAAAGGTTTTGTACATGCAACCATCAGCAAGACATATTCAAAAGTACTTGATACTTGTACTTGAAAAAGTACTTGAAGTACAGAAATGTACTTGAAGTACAGAAAGGTACTTGAAATTTTAAGTACAATACTTGAAGTACAACTTGAAAATTTAAGTACAATACTTGAAGTACTATTGATCAAGTACTTAAAGTACTTGCTGAGTAAATAAAAAATGGCAAAAGAACACCGATAAAACAAAAGTTACCGTTAGTCAGAGCCAAATAAATGAACATTGTAAAAATTGTATCAGAGTTGGGCAGTACTTGAAGTATACTTTTTAAGTATTTTGAAGTACTCTTTAAGTAAATATTGTATCAGAGCTGAGCAGTACTTGAAGTACCCGGTATTTGCGACGTACTTGAAGTACTTAAAAAGTACACTGGTCGTATGAAGTACTTAAAAAGTACTCTAAGTACTTCAAGTACATCGCAAATACTTTTTAAGTACTTCAAATTAGCACATCGCTCCTTCAGCACTGATGATAACAAAGCTTCCGCTAGAGGGAGGTCGAAATTGAAAAAGCTGGCTCAAATATGGAAATTGTAATTTCACAGAGTCTTGAAGTTTCTTTGAAGTACTTCAAGACTCTGACTAACGGTAACTTTTGTTTTATCGGTGTTATTTTGCAATTTTTTATTACCATTGTAAATGTATAATACCTTCCCAACACACACAATTACAGACTTTCGGTCGCATTATAAGTTTATTCAAATGAGTTTGAACTTCGATCTTTAACCAAAGGCTAGTCCGACGTTTCGAAATATTTTTCAAAATATTATTACCATTGATTCGATAAATTGCAAAGAAAATTCATAACATCGTTGACAAATTACGCGAACGCTGCTTTCTTTTATTTTTGTCCTTATTCTTCCAGTTGTGTTTTCTTTTATTCCGTAATTCCATTGTTTTCGCCACGATCACACTTTTACTATTTTTTTTTTTTTACTTTTTAACAGTTGAAAATCGGTATATATTCAGTTGTTTTCTCGTTTTCAACTTAAAAAAAAATAGGTTGGAATAATCAGTTTGCTCATTGAATACAAAAGTAAGGTTATCCTTCGTTGGTGTCAGAGCTAAAAGTTTGAAAAAAAAAAATTTTTTACGTTATTGTAACGTCTAATTTTACGACGGACTTGTTGCTGAATCAAGGATCAACGATATATCAACAAGGATTTCGAGGACTTGATCATTTTTACCGATGGCCGATTATTATCATATTTTCTTCGATGCTCTGAGCGGTATTTGAAATAATAATAACATCAATTTTAACTCGCTTTTGAAGAACACGATATTTCTATCTAAATGTTAAACTACTCCCGCCATATTGGGGAGCATTTGGAGATATTTTTCTTTTCTAACCTCAATCTGAGCCATTTTGTCATCACGAGTGACGCGCATCGATATTTTACTTCTAAACAAAATGGCGGATTGAGGAATTCTCAAATTAGACGTATGACGCAATTAGTATGAGCATATGACGCAATTTAACGCAATCTTACGAAACGCCTTAAAGACACGTCATCTGATACGTGAGCTTTTTTTTTGCGCAGTAAGACATTATTTTTATACATGACGTTATCGAGTTTTTCTTCGAAATCATAATTTATAGAGGAAGCAATATTTCTAGAAAACATTTGGAATTTTCTTGTTGAGACTTTTATTGCCAAAGAGGTTAAGATGTTTCGAAATGATAATTTATAGAGGAAGCAATATTTCTAGAAAATATTTAGGATTTTCGTGTTGAGACTTTTATTGCCAATGAGGTTAAGATGTTTCGAAAAAACGAGAAAAAAATTCTGCAAAAGTGCGCATCGTTGCAATGCAACGAAAATAAGTTTTTTAAAGTCATTTTTAGTGAGATCATTAATTTTTATAATTAATTTTATAATTAATTTTTTATAATTAGTTTTATAAGATAATTTTTTATTTTGTAAACTTTTTTAGAATAATGAATTTTATTAAAAAATAAACTATTTCCATTGCATTGAAGCGATGGGAACATGAAATTTCAATTCTTTGTAATTTTTTAAAAATGCATTTGCGAAAATGGCGAAACGTTTTTCGACTAATAGAGTTTTTAACATATCATACTGAAACTTTTTTTACAGTTGATAACAACTTGAACAACTTAGTGAATCTGTGGAGTCACTAGAAATTGATGAAAGTATAAAATCCTAGAATTAAGAAAGTTGCCCCTAGTTACTTCCTCTCATAGATTTCTTCTTTCTTTGTCAGGCAGCTCAAATTCATCATGATCCTGAAGTTTGTAATGGTCATTGTAATGCAACGGCCATCGTCAATTTATCAATAAAATTCCATTCTTCCTAAGAAATTTTTTAATTGAAAAGCATTAAAATTTATTTTTGGACCTTTATTAAGGCTTTAGGATTTTATAAGTGCAAAAGCAAAACTTGAATCTCACTAAAAATGAATAAAACAAATCTATTTTCGTTGCATTGCAATGATGCAAACTTCAACATCATAATTGATCTTCATATTTGCTCTTAAACAATGATGTTGAAGTTTGCATCGTTTTGATACAACGGAAATAGTATATTTTTTAGTAAAGTTCATTCTTCCAAAGGAATTATCACAGTGAAAAAATTGAAATGGATTTTGGGATTTTTATTAAGAACTTGGAATAATGCTAAATGCACAAGCAAACTGTAAATCTCACTAAAAATGAATTCAAAAAACTTACTTTCGTGACATTACAACGATGCAAATATCAACATCATCATAAACAAGGTCAGGTTTGCTTTGACATTGTCCTATGGAAGAAAAATCGAGAAGCAGTGTGCAATAATATTCTAGACTGAAAGAAATTATGATGATTCATTCCGGCATAAGTTCCAATACCTCAGAACTTCCAAGTTTCACAGGAACCCGAAATGAAAGAAACTATAAACAAGCCCATGAAATATGAAAATTATAACTTTAACTAAAAAGGCAATTCAGTCAAATTCACAACTTTTATTGGTCGTCACTGAATTTGCATTCAGCATTCAATTTTCAGTGCAACGTTCAATTTCCTTCCAGTGCAATTTCCAGGGCACTTATACTTGACCATGGTCAGAGATTTCCACCAAATCATAATTTTCGCAAATAGCCCAAATATTTTCGAACCCTTCGGTCGGGTGCGGGCGCAAATAATTAATATCAACGATTGGACGAAGAGAGGGGGTTGGTAGTCCGATGGTTCTCAACTTCGTCGCGCGTGGGGGACGAAGTTGAGAACCATTTTCCCATTTCTAAAGTGTCCCGTGCCGGGAAGGGAGTCCTCAGCCTCGTGTGGCATGTTCCTCGTAGCCTCCTTTTAAGCACACAAACGAAAACCCAACACACACCACATTTTCCATACCAGTATAAATGCATACATTTGTCAGTGTATGAAAAAGTCCATATATCAAAATTTACAGAAATCATAGGGGCACAACTGTGACGATTTAGCGGGTAAAAATGTTGTATGTTACGCCCTATTTTTCAAGCAGAGTTTATATGCCATCTATATACGTAATGTGTGCAAACGTATATGGAGGCGACCACATATGTCACACTTATATAGCAACATTAGAGTGATTTAAAAAAAAAAATCTTTTTTTTCTTTTCGCAAACAGGGTCAAAAGTTTCATTTAGGTTTAAAAAGGCCTATTAAAATATGAGCTCTTAATATTAATATTAATTTAATCTTAACATTGTCTGCATTGCACTTTTAGATTTTCCGCAAGAATAACATCGAAGAAATTATTTTTACGTCTTCTGATTTTTATAACTAGCAAACGATTGATCATAAGGGAAATATACAGCTTTACAAAAAAGGTCCTGAGTTACTTCTTGATAAGTCCACTCGTTCAAAAGTTATTCAATGTAAAAGTTGAATTTGTCCTAAATTGCTAAATTATCATTCATTATAATTATAACAAAATAGAACACTTTAAGAAAATTGAGTAGCAGAAATAAGCTTAATTTTTTTTTTTTTTTAAAGTAAAATTGAATAGAAATTCACTGTTCTACTACAATGAATTTAATTTTCTTAAGAGAAAAATAAAATTTTAAACCTAACTTCTGCTGCACAATTTTCTTAAAGTGTTCTATTTTTTTATTATTATTATAGTGAAAACAGTTAGTTAACATTTCTCGAAAGTTTAATTTATGTTTCTCATGAAATTGCATACATATTGTCAATAAAACTAATACTATATCTAAACTATATACTATATCTAAACTATGTCTAAAAATCGGCCAAATTTACGAAAAATTTAACTTTGACATTGAATAACTTTTGAACGAGTGGACTCATCAAAAAGTAACTCGGAACCTTTTTTTGTGAAGCGTTCATTTCTATACAGAATTACGTCTGTAGATTTCCCGTATGATAAATCGTTAGCTAGTAATAAAAATTAGAAGACGTAAAAATAATTTTTCCCATGTTATCCTTATGCAAAATCGAAAAGTGCGATGAGGACGATAATATTAATATTGAGAGCTCATATTTTAATGGGACTTTTTTTTATACCCAAATGAAACTTTTGAGCCTGTTTGCGAGGAGAAAAAGAATTTTTTTTTTGTATCACCCTAATGTACATCATATATAGTCATGTATGATGTGTATATGCTATGTATGTACATATATATAAGTTGCATGTATGATGGGAGGGATAGACGCTCGATTTGTGCTTCACCAGGGGAATATATACCTATGTATGTATATATATATGCATATACATATATGTGGCCCCAGTCTGGTCCCTGTATATAATGTAAAGGTTGCTCATGTACGTTTTTTTTTTTATTACATACATATATACATAGAATAGGAACGTAGTGATGTAACAAAAGACGGGGATTTACGAAGATTGCCGAGTTTCACCGAGTGACCCTATACCGTTTTCTTCGGCAAGTTCGAAGAGCGAGAGAGAGAGAGATAGAGATAGAGATTCGTGTTGTTTAACTCAATGCTCATTGGGTTATATACACGGAGAATGAGCCGTTGTCAGCTGCCTTTAGAGGCCGACGCCATTTGCAATTTCACGGAAAGCCGTAGCGCGCTTATGGATAAGGAATTCTTCGAGAAAGTCCAAATGCCCGTTGCACGAGTCACGTGAACGAGTGAGATAGCTCTAAGAAGACGGAGAGATGGATAAACAGAGAGGGAGAGAGAGAGAGAGAGAGAGAGAGAGAGAGAGAGAGAGAGAGAGGTACAGCGAGACTGAGTGAAAGGCATGCATAAAATATTAAGATTTAAAAAAAAAAGCATTATTCCGTCAGTTTTTAGTGAAAAAAAGCTTTCGAGCTTCCATTTGTCCCCTCCTTGCAAAATTCATAGCGCAATATGACCTTCGGACCCCTTGCCCCCCGCCCCTTTATCCGCGCGACCTTATTTACCTTCCACATTCGCGTGGGAGAAAGCCCATTGTTATTATTATTACTGTTATTTCTCCTCGTTTCTTACTGCGATGCACGTTGAGAACACGTGACCGGCAGCCATTTTGATGCACGATTTTTCCATCAAAGTTTAATTTCCGTGATGTGTCGCTTCGTCCCCCTTGCCCCCCCCTCCCCGGCCATGTGCCACTCATGGCAAAAGTGCCAGTTCCATGCTTCGGATCGTTAACGCGAGAGCGATGGCAACGTCGCAATTCTGAAAGATCCTTCACATCCGGTTTGTCCGCCATGTTTCACTCTGCCACGTTATAATCCCTTCCCCTCAAATTTACCGGATGCCCCCCTCCCCTCCCTCTCTCTTTCGCTCGCTCTCTGGATGGACGCGGTGGGGCGCTTTCCCCTCCATCGCCGCATCGTCTCTCCACCACTCTCCGTAAAATAAACTCTCCGGGCGCTTGTAAAAGGCGTAGGAGAGCCCTGCATAGCAACAGCGATGATATAAAGCTTCTATAAATAGATCGGCCGCCCGGTTTTACAACGTTGCCGAAACGGACTGGCCCCGCGAGCGGCTCCTCGCTAAACGCTTTAAAGCCCCCCCCTTCTAGGCCGACCCCCCCCCCCCCCCCTTCCATCCCCCGTCCCCCTCCCCGCCGCCCCAATTATCGGAAACGACGAGGAACTGGCAACGTCGCACGAGGTGCGCGCGCGCATCATCCATCCTCAACGGAAATTTCCACTGTTCGCTCTTACTGCGCAAATCCGCAGTATCCTTCTTTTTTTTGTTTGTTGTCTTCAAACGTTTTTCTCGTGTGTTTTTTCTACTCTTTTTCGCTCGGCCAAAAAATGGTTCCGCAAACGAGAAAGAACGAAAGAAAAATCTTGGTAACAATTGATAATTTCGGTTGATGCGGATCGTTTTGCCGATGGGGGCGCTGGCTGTTTATACCGCGGCCATCTTTGATGCTGCGCTTGTACGGATTCCTAAAACAATTCGATAATCCTAGTTGATACTTTTTTTTTGTACATACACATGTATTCTTATATATTTATATAGAGACACGTACATATGTACATATAAATGTCTATATATGTTTATAAAATTTATTCTTCGCTTCTTTATCGATCTACTGTTATTTTTCGTTCGCGTTTGTTCGTGTAAACATTCTCTCTCTCGGCTATGTTCAGGTGTGCGCTGGAGGGGAAGGAGGAGTGGGTGGGGGGGAGGGGGCAACGTTGCGAAATAACGTAGTGGGCGTGGCCCGGACTGGGGTAAGCGGCCAAGCGATGTGGCAACAGCGCGCGGCCCGTAAATCATGATTAAAATAATAAGTATAATACATATATATACATTTATGTGTATATAATATGTAGTACATAAGCTATCGGGGGACTATGTAGTGACGGCTGCGCGAAAGCACGAAAGCGAGACGCGGTTGGCCGGGTTCTGCGCAGCTTCGGTGCCCCCCTCGCTCTGTCCCTTCCTTCGTAATCGCCTGACGCTCGGATTTCAGCAGCCCCTTCTCCCTCCCCCCACTCCTCGCAGCCTGAAAATCCAGCGGGTTCCAGGCATTGCCGTGAAACCTCGCGCGGGGCGCGCGGGTGGCGTTGAGCGGCCGGCGGTGGGGGAAGAGATCACCTGAAACCAGCGAGGCTCTCTTATATATATATATTATATATATGTATATACCTATTCCGTGCGTTTGCCAATCTTGGCACTTTGCCTGAAAGAGCCATATCGACCGTGCGACGTTGTCACATCGGACGCTCGGGGGGGATCTTTCGCCGGGGGCTCATACTAGCTCAACGCTCTTACTCTTTGAGCTGTATGTACACTGCTTGTGACCAAGTCCTTGTCACACGATGCCGCAACGCCATCTATCTCTCGATCCTCCTACGACCAGTGATCAATCCACCACTCCCCCCTCCTTGCACATTCGGAAAAGCCCATTCTTTAAATGGTGCGTGTCTCAGCGTGTTTGCCTCCATACCACTCTATATACCTTGTACAAAGCTCGCACGATAAACAGGATCCTACCCGATGCATCGTGATTAGTCGATTGTTCGGATCTCTCGATAATTTAAAGCGAATGATCGAGCTTTACCCCTCAGGAAAATTAAGCATGGCGTCACATTTGAAATATATATTATTTTTTATCATTTTAATGCAACGCAAATTGTTTTGCTTTTTTAAAAATTCATTCATTCTAGCAAATTTTAGAAATGAAAAATCGTTAAATATATTTTAGGGTCTTTATTGAGGATTTGAGATTTTAAACGAAACTTAAATCTCACTAAAAATGAATTTAAAAAATTGATTTTTACTACAATCTAACCATGCAAACTTCAGAATGATATTTTTATGATGCTGAATCTTTTAATGCAACGAAAATAGTTTTTCTTTTTTAGTAAATAAAGGGAATTGTTGAGCAGAAGAGATGCAGAGTGTGAATGATTTGGTTATAAGAAAGAAAATATATGATGTAAGAAATAAGTTTTGTAAAAAACTTTTTAAAAAGTTATGCAATTAAAACTCCATTGATTGATTGATAGTTTTGCTTTTTGAAAATTCATTCATTCTGGCAAATTTTCAAAATGAAAAATCGTTAAATATATTTTAGGGTCCTTTATTAACCCCTTCACTAGTAGACTATTTTTTTATCAACTTGAAATTTGGTACTCCGGGGTTTTTGGGGTCGCTGATTACGAATCTGCACTCCAAATTTAAAAATTCAAGATGGCGGACGAATAATGCAAAAAGTCATTTGACGAGCGAACTAAGGCTGGAGGTGAGAAATAAATATGTATTCAATTTCGAAATGAGTGCAGATTCGTAATCAGGGACCTCGAAAACCTCCCAGCACCAATTTTTACTCACATCGAACGACTTTTTGCATTTTTGGTCGGACATATTGGATCCGCCATTTTGAAATTTTAAGTTCAGATTCGTAATCAGGGACTTCAAAAAAGCCCGAGTACCAACGTTCGCTCTCGTTAAATGATCTTTTGCATTTTCGGTCCGCCATATTGGATGCGCCGTCTTGAATTTCTAAATTTTGAGTGCACATTCGTAATCAGCGACCCCGAAAACTCACGAGTACGGATTTTAGTTCTGCAATTCTCAGAAATTTCATGTAAAATGCATTTTTTTCCGACAGCCCGCCATATGGCGGGCTCACCAGTTAAGGGGTTAAGGATTTGAAATTTCACCAACGGAAATCTCACCAAAAATGAATTGAAAAAAATTATTTTCGGTGCAATCCAACGTAAATAGTTTTGCTTTTTTAAAAATTCATTCATTCTGGAAAATTTTCGAAATGAAAAATCGTTCAAATATATTTTAGGGTTTTATTGAGGGTTTTAGATTTTTAATGCACAAATAAAACGTAAATCTCACTAAAAATCAATTTAAAAAAATTATTTTTGTTGCAATCTAACGATGCAAGCTTCCGAATCATATTTTTATGGTATCCAAAGTAACTGAAAGTTCGTGGATCAATTATGGTTGAATTTGAAATTGATAATATTGAAGTTTGCACTTCAGTAAAAAAAAAGTAAAAAAATTGTTCCAAACGCTTTTTAGGGTCTCCATTAAGTCCCTAAGGCCCTAAATGCGTATAGGAAGACCGAATTAATGCAGGAAATTAAGAAGAAAATAATTTCGTTATGAATAATTGAGACATTTATTCTATTACAGACCCATTTTAAGCCTTTGTTACTACTTTGGAAATCATTCTTGAAATATCTTCGAATTTTTGAAAATATGATTTGGCAAATATTTGCAGGCTCTTCTAATTTTTTGTTAAATGAATACTTTTCCTAATTTTTCGTTCATCTGAATGTTCGAACCTTCATGTACGTGTAATTTACATAATCCGAGGGGTTATAGTCACACCGTATGCGGTGTACAAGTGATTTCAGGATGAAGTCGATTTCACATTATTTCATTGATTTCATGAAGTCGATTTTACATGATTTCACTTCTTTCATGAAGTCGGTTTCACATGATTTCACTGATTTCATGAAGTCGACTTAACGTGATTCCACTGATTTCATGAAGTCTTTGTGTGACTTCAAAAGTCATGTGATTTCAAGTGATTTCAAGTCATTTCACATTGACTTCACATTGATTTCAATCATCTCGCCCACACGGAAATATAATATACCGGAAAATATATTTTTCGATATACGTAAAAATATATTTAAAATATATTTGAAGTGTACATTATATATTCTAAATACATTTTAGATGTATCTAAAATATATATCAGATATATATTAAATATATAATATGTATATTCCATATAAGAAATATACTCAAAAATATATTCGTGATAAGTACATTTTCGGCAGAAAATATTTCTTTGAAATATATATTAAATATATTTTAGATATATGATTATTGTGCATAAGAATATATTTTTTGACATATGTAAAAACATGTATTGTGTATATGTAAACATATATTAAAATTATATCGAAAATATATAAAACGTACACTCAATATATATGTTTGATGCATTTAGTATATATCTTAAATATATTTTTTACATATATATTGTGTATATTTAAACCACAATTAAAAATGTATCTAAAATGTATAGAACATGCACTCAATATATATGTTTGATATATTTAGTATATATCTTCAATACATTTTTTATATTTATATTGTAATATTTTTAAATAGATTAAAAATATACCTAAAATCATATTTGTAATACATACATTTTCGGACAAAATATACTTAATATATCCAAAAATATATTTTCCGTAATATTTGCCGATATATTTTATTTCCATGTGGGCGGAGCGATTTCATTCTGATTTCAAGTGATTTGATGCGATTTCATACTGAGGTGGTTCAATGATTTCACAAATGCATAACCCCTCGAAATAATCGTTAAAATCTTTCAGATATTCTTATACGTGCTACAGATATTACATATGTTCGCAAATACATGGGAAATATTATTTGGCTATACGTAAATATTAAACTAGCCCAACAAGAAACGTTACTTTTTTTATTACTTCCTTTTTTATGAAATAATAATGTTTACTATGACATTGAACACCGTGAAAGAAGGGTATGTACGATTTTTTTTTTTTTCTAGAGGTATCGCATTGGGATTTTCTATTTGCCATTTGATTAACACATGGAAAATCCATATATATTAAAATCTAAAGTAAATATATGTGCATATACATTTTACATATGTAGATAGATAGTCGGATTTTTGTGATAATCGGTATCTATAGATCTCCCTGATTATGAAGATTATGAATTAATTTGTGATACGCGTGGAGGCAGAAGTTGGTTGGTAATTTCCCCTTAACCTCAATTTTTCTGGTCTTCTTAATAATGGTCTTTTTTGGGACACGTACATTTTTCACAAAATAGATTTTTTACTACCATTTTGGAACTATATGAAAAACCTTGTTAGGGTTTTCGAAAATCTTTTTTGATAATAGGTACATTTAGGGTAGATTTTAAAAAGTGGCGGAAATGGCACACAAAAAACATACTACTTTTTTTTTCTCTCAAAGTTTTGCCGGTAAAAGGTTCGAAAAACTCAAGATCTTGTTTTTTCATTATTGTAATGTGACGTTCCCACTGAAATTGAGTTTTTAAGTGGCACATAACGGTATTTTTAACGGTAAAATTATGACTTTTACATTTACTACTCGCGTCTCTCTAGTTGTCAAATTGTCAGGACGACGTGGTCGACCAATCAAAATGATCATAACAAAAAACCGTCCAATATGGCGGCCCGATTCCAGGCAAAAGTAATATGGAGATAAATTCTAGAACCTCTCCGCAAAATTGCTAAAACCAACTATTGATTGACCTTGGGAGCTCTGTTGAGATGTACAACACAAAAAAGAGCTCAGAATGTTTGCATGGAGAGTTTGAAAAAATGTACTTATCGTTAGAGATCCAAATGTTGAGCTGGTTGAAAAATCTACAAACAGGATATTTCAATAAAAAATCACTAAATCCTGCCAATACTTGGTAAATGAATCCTAGACCATCTTTCATTGTTTAAAATAATTGTTTACAAGTTTCCGCATCTTAATCTTAACAGCCAGAACTAAAATAATTTTGTTTTCTAAGACTATAGCAGGGTAAACTCTTGAATCGCATAGTTCCGCGTATCTTTCATGTTTTTTATTTATTAAAAAATTATCACAAAGTCCTCAGTCACAATCGTCGTTCCGAAGTATTTCGTTAAAGGCTCTTTGCGGTGACCACTGCTGCTCGGAGACGGATAATCTGAAATGAAAAATTCCGTTCGATTTAGTTTTTGTACGAAATTATCCAGTCCTTGAACGAAGGATTTTTTTAAATATTGATTTGGGAAAACACAAGCGCGCTCCGGAGTGAGAAAATCGATTTTCCATGATAAAGCGCTCTATTTTCGTCGTTATTGAAATAAAAACTTAATGGGGAAAAAAACTTCGTTCAAAAACTGCTTTTTATCTATATAAAAAGATAAATTTATGAAATATTATTCTGTGAGAAATCACAATATTAAAAGACGATTTAAAAAATTTTTTACTAGGCGCAACTCCTAAATTCTCACCCAAATGTGATTCCTTATTTACTGAAAAAGTCGTCAAACATTTTAAAAAAATTCTCCCGATTGCTCATTCACTGGAACTTAAAATTTTGTCATTTTTTCCAAACGTATACAATTCAACGATGCGTGGAATTTTTTTTTATACTGATATTTCTCTATCCCTCTTGAGCTGGATGGAAAAAATACGGTTTTTTCCACGCGCATTACAATCGAGCGAAATCTATATATAAATTGATTAGGCCCGCCAATTTTCGACTTCTCTATACAAGAGCAAGGTGTCTGGAAACAAAATCTTATCTGCTGCCGAATTTGTGGGGCATTAATAAAAAAAAAATCCCCATACATTAGTGACAACTTAGTTGCAGTTTTTTTACCAAAGTCGAAAATGTCTTGTTCCATGTCAATCTCAGGATTGGCAAGTCTGAAACGAAAAAATAAAACAGCATTTTAAAGAGGAAGGTTTATTAAACAACAATTTACCACCGTTAATGAAAAATCGATTTTAAAAAAAATTGCGGATGTTGAAAATGAAAATCAAAAATTGAATTTGTTACAATTTATTTCAAACATCCGCCTTTTTTTTCATCGATTTTTCATTAGCGATGGTAAATTGTTGTGTAAAAAACCTTCCTCCTTAACATGCTTTTTTTTTGTTTCAGACTTGCCAATTCTGAGATTAAGGGTCGACCATGGGACAATACTTTTCGACTTTGGCGCCTTCTATAAATTATCCAAAGAATCAAAATAAAAAATACTGTTTGTTTTGTACTTTCGAAGGTTGAAAGAATGTTGTAAAAACAGTTTTATAGCCATACCTGATAAAGGAGCTGACTAAAAAAGATGTTGAAGTTTGCATCGTTTTAGTACAACGAAAATAGTTTGTTTTTAAATGAAATTCATTTTTCCCAAGAAATTTTGAAAGTAAAAAATCGTTGAAATGTATTTCGAATTTTTTTTCAATGAAATCTCAGGATGTAAACTGCAAATCTCACGAAAAATCAAGTAAATTAACTTATTTTCGTTGCGTTGCAATGATGCAAATTGCAACATCATTGAAAAAAAATTAACAAATTTGCTTTTTTTGGTTCATCTGGTACCGAGTGAGTCAAAAGAAAAATGTCAATGCTTAACCTCAAAATAAGCGGTGACTAGCGTAGTCATTGACAATACTTAACCTCAAAATAATCAGCAATTTCGAAACTAATTAATTTATTGTGAATCTCACAAGTCCCTAATCGATTTTATGAAGCTCTAAAAATGTTCCTTGGATACTTTTTCATTAATTCCTAAATTTTCGTCAAAATCTGTATTGTAATGATTGTGCATTTAATATTTATAGACGGTATCCCATAAGAGCCCATGTTATTTAGGATTTTCATTTTTATTTATTTCTCACGAACAACGTACCCTCAGGTCTTGAAATTTTAACAGAGGACTTTTTAGATATTAATAACTATAGTCGGATTTTTTTATCAACATCTGTATTGTAAATCGTGTACCAGATGAACCTCCTTAAATCGACGTTATGGTAGGAGTCTAGCTACGTGCTAGTCAAATGTCGGCTTGTTGATCGTTGACACAAAACAAAATGTTAGAACGGTTTTCTGCATGGCAAAAATCTTTGAGCGATAAAAACTTCACAGATACGAACTCAATCTTAATTATATTTAGTAATTTATTATTACAAATAATTTAGAATTGCTGTTTTGATTCGGGTAAAATCAGCTGTGAACAGCTATAGATATATGCCAGTTTTCGGGTACGACGTTGATCTGGCAGCGCTTCGTTTTCCAACATTGTATATGAGGCAGTCCACACCAACTTAGAGGTGTTTGACCCTGACCCCATGCGATTTGTTCCATTATTTTTTATGTTATGCAGCCTATCAAAAAACATGCTCCAAATTTTTTTCAAATTTTTTGGATCAGCCGGCATCTAAAAAAAAATTGACCAAACCTGATTTATGACAGAAAAAATGCCCATTTTTAAAATTCCCAAAAAATTCCCAAAATTTCTGTGCCACAAAACGAAAATTTTGGGCCATGAAACATAGTGGAAGTATTTTTTTTTCTGGGTTTACGGAGGAAAAAGTAGATCGACATTTTTGTATTCTTGAAATGTTTACGTGAGGCATAACTTTTTCTTCACTTTAGGAGGTTCTAAATATGTCATAACCTCTAAAACATGCCAATAAAAATAAGTAATTGATATAAATAATGGAAATAACACATCCAAATTTACCCAATTATTCGGCTAAATACACAATATTATTTCAACAAGTAAAATAACTTTGCAAATAGAATATCTCGATTTTTCTGATCAACTGCAGTATGCGCTGGTAAAGGCCTCTAACTTGAAGTGTTAGAGGCAAGCTGGGTGAGATTGCAACATTTACACCATCTATTGTTAAAAGGAAAAAGCAGTGATTCAGGTTCCGCCTTTGGTGGGAAAATTAAATGTGTAAAATCATGCCTTGACGTGAAATGATAATAAATTATAATAAATAATAAGAAGAATCATAAATAATAGAAAATGATAGATAAGAATAGTAATAATCAATTAAGAATTATAAGACTCAAATCACAAATGCAAATCAAATGTAGATGATTCTGTTGGTCTGAATAAGGGCGCTTTATTTTGCAAAATTGGAAGAGGTTTGTTAAGAATGTTTTCAGGCCTGAAAAGGGTCACAGTGCATTTCAAGTCGGAGGCTTATACTGCAGGTTTAGTCACGAAGGTTTGCCGCGCAAGGTTTCGCACTGCAAAAAATGGCTGATAAAAGCAAGTTCGACGAGGCGCTGTCGGTTACAATGTAACAACAGGCTCGGTGTACTCAAGTTTTTATATAAAATACTTCAAAATAGCAGTGCAGTAGAGTATTCAGAATTACTATGTCATTAACTATATAGGCCTCACGTAAAAATTTCAAGTATACAAAAATGTCGATATACTTGTTTCCCCGTGAACCCAGAAAAAAAAATCCTTCCACCATGTTTCATAGCCCAACATTTTTGTTTTGTGACACATAATTTTTGTGAATTTTTTGTGAATTTAAAAAATGGGCGTTTTTTCCGTCAAAAATCAGGTTTGGTCATTTTTTGTTGAGATGCTGGCTGGTCCAAAAAATTTGAAAAAAATTTGGAGTACGTTTTTTGATAGGCTGATTAATATAAAAAATAATGGAACAAATCGCAGGGGGTCAGGGTCAAACACCTCTGAGTTGGTGTGGACTGCCTCATGTATATATTGGTCGCAACCCTAACCTCTTTGCACTCGCCGATTGTATTGTTGTTGGTGATTCAGATGAGTTTGTGACAGTTTACGACGATTGCCTACAAACGGGACGACACAATATTCGGCGCTAGCACGCATTAACAGTGCACAGTTCATTTCTCAAAAAAGTGCAACGTGCGATGTTGCCAAGTGTACCCAACTACTTCGCGGCAGTCTGCCTTCTGCTACTAATAACGTTTTCATCGAGATTATCTTAAAAATTCTCTTCGAATAATTCGATGACCCTATATTTTTATAATCCCATTGAAATCTTCAGATTCTAATTTACAAGTAGCAACTTTAATATCAATACCATCAAATCGATACAGTAATGAATTCGGTAATGACAATGCCGACGGAACGGGTTTCCCATAAATCGACCGGATAATTTTTCCATTTTCAATCTAACATTACTTGTTGGAATCTTCGATAAGGTATCCCGAGTTTTCACTATCTAGAAATTTACCACGTAAACTCATATATATTTTAAATTCAAGAATTTATCTAATAACGATTGTAGCGTGACTCCTACCTTAATGCCCAAACTTTACGAAATTTCCGATGAAAAAAGGGGTTTCAATCCGAAAAATAATTTCTTATACCTTTTTATTATAATTTTTAAGACTAATTTTCAATATTTACAAAATGTAGATAAACAGCTGTCACAAACTATCAATATCAATCTTAGACATCGGGCGTATCAAAAGATTTCTATTTACGAAAGATAATCCGAAGTTCTTGCCTCTTACGTCAGTGAAAACGAACAAACAAGTCATTCCGTCTAACTTCGGGACCGTAACACTTGTTCCACCAGACTTTTTGCTCGGACTTTACGTCTGCTCTATCAAAATGTTTCTATATATACCCACCTATATACATTCACCTATATATATGTAAACGTCTATATTCACGTGTCGGGCACACTTTATCGGGTCACTGTCCCCCCTCCGAATAGCGCACCAACAGAATATGGAGTTTCATAGTTAGAAACAATAGCGCAGAGAGAAAGAATCGAAAAAAATGAAATTTGGATGGATGTACAAACGCGCACAAAGCCCGAAAAACTCGAAACTTGGTTGAAAAATCAAAGGCCACGGAGTCGCGAATGTCAAGGCGTTCTCTCCTGGTTCAAGTCGGCCATCTTGAATAATCCCTGTTCACTGACAAGCTCGAAAAACACACTGAGCGTGTGCGTGTCCCTCCGACTTCTCCCCGCCATCCTCCGACCGATAGAGAAAATGTAGCAGAGAGTACGAGGGTCTTATGAAAATAATCTTGTAAACTTGGCGGCGGTGGCGGCGTCGTATTTCGTGTTACGAGCGATTGACTATCGCCAACGGTCGCCGCGAAGGCTCCGTGCGGCGCTGGCGTCACTCTCGCGGTCTCCGGCGCGCGGCGCTGGTGGCGTTAGTCCGTGTATAACTATATACTGCACTATACATTATATGCCGTACTATCTTCACTCTTCGCCAGCGTTTACGCTGAGGCACGCTGAGGACGACACGACGAGGTCGTTTACTCGCTCGTTCCTCGTCGAAATTATCGAAGACACTCGTAAATATCGCTCGGACATAGTTTTCTCCTCGTATATTCGTGAATCGCGTTTGTATATTTTCTTTCCCCTTCGACCGTATGCTCTCACGCGATTTTACGCGAGTGTCCGTGTGTGTGTGCGCGTATGAGTGTGTGCGCGCGCGCGTGTGGGTGTGTTTGTGGCGCGTGCGTGCGTGTGTGAAGTGAGATGGCTTTTTGCAGGGAGCTCGATGTTTAACGACTGCACGAAAATGTGATAGTTTCTGTGGCAGCGAAAAAAAGACGGGTGTTTAGCGCGCGTAGCGGCGCTGCCCTTGCGCGACACCGTCTTCCAAAGCTTCTATATACATACATATATAGATCCAACAAATTCTGCATCCCTCGACGGCGGGCCTTAAGAAGCGTCATAGCTATATGAACTACGGCGTGGGTACAGTTTGGAGCAAAAGTTAGGGCAGCGAAGAGTGGGCTGAGAAGGAAAAAAAACGTTTAGCCGGCTCAGGGGGTCTCTGCGCTTCATTCGCCGCTGGTGCTGCCACCGCTACGCGCTGGTGGAGAACCTCAGTATTAATCGCGAGGCGGACCGGTGCTGTGCGATGTCAGTTCAGCAGCGCACGACGCATCAAGATTTCACTGGTTTGTAAATGATTCTCTCGCGTTCGATAGTTTGACTTTTTTTTTTAATGTTTACACGTCGAACACGGGATGGAGTATTTGAATGTTTTTTTTTCTCGTGAACGTGCGAAAAGGCGAAGAAAACGCCTGGCGGAATACAAGTGACACGTGTGGCCCTCTATAGCGGATAATTCTCCAATCCACCCTTCCGTGACTCCAGAATTTTATTAAATACCTCAATTTTTCATGATCTCTGCTTTATTTATTTTTTTTTTGTAAACGTGATTTCGTATATTATTATTCCGATAGGGGGTATTTTTGGTTCTTTTCAAATGTTTTTTGGGATTTGTTTCTGTTTTCAAATGTTTTTAAGGATTATTTTCAACATTTTTGTAGGATTCCCTTTTTTATCCATCAAAGGTGCGATTGTGTATTGAAAATAACGCCATAGACCCCCTTCGTACGTCCGGCGTCTCTCGACGCTGCGGCGCTACTGAAGTGTCACTTCTCTCTCTTTCTACCTCGCCGTGCGTATCATGCGTTTACACAGTGCACACATCTAGGCCAAACAGTGTAGCATTAATAATCCGAGCATTGGATTAATACATACGTAAAAACACATGTGAAAGTGCCTGTCAAGCACAAGGGCGTATGTCAGTCGATAAAAGGCCGACATTTCGTTGACTGAAGGCTTTTCGCTCGTCAGCCGTTTGTTATGTATATAACGCACGTTCCCACAGAGACGCGTGTGCTGCCACCGAGCGGCCGCAGTCTCTACTAATTGCTCGTTTTACCAGCGGTGCCGCCTCCACACCGTTCCTCTCTCTCTCTCTCCCTCTCCCCTTTTCTATCTCGCGTTCGCGCACATTTTCACCTGTCGAAAAATAGATTTTCCTTCCCGACCTGTCCGAGAGACGATTAAAACGTTTTCATCGTCGCGAATCGCCGCGAACGATTGAGGGAGAAAAAACTAAGCAACGGTGCTTGAAAGATAATTTCAAACAGCTGTAACTTTTTTTTTCCATCTCACAATGTTTCGCGCATGTCGATGATGAGAAAAAACAGAAGGGAACGACAAAAAGGGATTGTTGGTTGGGATTGGAAAAATATCTCGCGGTACAGTTGAGAACAAAATTATGTATCTCGCGTTCGCGCGGACTTAATGGCCGTGACAAGGTCCTTGGCCTCACGATTTCTCTACATTTATTTCTCTCTCTCTCTCTTTCTTCTTGGTTTTCCGACATCACGGACGCATCGTATGATTTTACAACGGGAAAAAAAGAAACAAAAATCTCGCGACTTTTCATTCAATCGTCAGTGTGGTGTTTCGCTCGCTGTCGAGGAAATTTTACGTGCCAATGTTGGTTTCCGTAACGTCCGTTGGCGGCGCTCTCTCACAATAAATATATCTATATGGGTCATTCCATGTCAAATCGACCAATAGTTGGAATCGACCCTTTTCAATCTCGATGAAATTTGATCAGAAGTTCTCTTTTATCATAAAACGAAACACTACCAAAGGAAAAAAATTGAAATTTTTGTTTGGAAAATTCAAAATTTCACTATTTTTTCAATTTTTCAAGTTTATTTTTGAAATATCTCGAAAACTATTATAGTTACGAAAAAATCGTTAAGGGTTCGTCTTAAAGAGTATACTCGGGGGTACGAAATAAAAAATATTCCGAATTTTTTTTTTTTGAAAAATGATGAATTTGAAGAATTTTGAAGTTTAAAAATTGTGCAAATTCACGATCATCATTAAATTTTATGTTTAATTTTTAAAATATTATTATATAAAAAAAACCAATTGGAAAAATTGAATTCTACAAAGGTATTCCTTGTACATTAAAAGATCCTGAAATTTTCAGGAAGGGGTTTTTTAAAAAATATGAATCTTTGAATTTTGGTAAAAAAAAATTTTTTTAACCTCTAATTGTAAATTAAGTAAAGTTGAGCAATCATGTAATTTTTACTGCTCAAAATTACAAAATTACATGATTGCTCAACTTTACTTAACTTAGAGATAAAAAAAGAAGAAATTTTTTTTTACCGAAATTCAAACATTTATATTTTTCGAAACAAAGAAAACACGTTTCCGAAAGTTACAGGATTTTTTATGTCCAGTACAAGGTATGATATACAAAAAAATCGAACCAAAAATTTAATGTTGATCGTGGATTTTCACGATTTTTAAAAATTAAAAATCCTCCAGATCCATCATTTTTCAAAAAAAAATTTCGGAATATATATTTTTTGTTCGTAGCCCCAAGTATACTCTTCAAGACGAACCCAAAACGATTTTTTCGTAACTATAATAGTTTTCGCGATAGTTAAAAAATAAACTTGAAAAATTAAAAAATGGTGAAATTTTGAATTTTGCATAACTTTCGAAAAAAAAATGTTCATTTTTTTTCCTTTGGACGAACTTCGTTTTATGATGAAAGAAACCTTCTGACCAAATTTCATCGAAATTGAAAGGGGTCGATTCCAACTATTGGTCGATTTGACATGGAATGACCCACATATATTTATTCGTGAGAGATGTCCGACGAAAAGGGCAATCGATGTTGACCGTTGGGCCTCGACAGAAGGGGCCCAAGACGTTATATAGATACAAAAAAAACGGAATTGAAAACTTTTCGTCTTCGAGACAATTTTGCTAAACTAAAAAATGAATAACAATGCATCTGTGAAAACTGCGTCATCGAACCGCTCATAAATTGTGCTCTTCGTTGCGAAGAATCTTACGACAAAGAATAAAATAATCCAGTGAGATAAATAATTAGATCGGTGAAATTTGGAAATTCTATTCCTCTCTCTCTCTTGTAATTTTGTACATATAAATTAGGGTGTCCGTTATTTTTCAAGTTGACGGCATTTTTTTAATTGCCCCCCCCCCCCTCCCCAGATCATTTGCACATCACCTAAACCGAATTAAAAAAAAAACCGTTTTGGAAGTGATTTGACCTTGCCTTTTAGACGGTTTTTTCCCCATTTAAAATACATGGAAATTTTGCGTTTTTTGCATTGTATTTTTTTTCTTCCACCGAAAAATTATTAAAAATAAAACAATCATTGATTCAGCTTCAAATAAGGTTCCTTAAAAAGGAAACATTTTTTAATTGGCGAAAAATAATATAGTGATAATTTGCACAAGCTTTTAAAACCTACAAAAATTTTTTAATTTATTTTCGACAAATCATTAATACCTAATGAATCTTAATCTTATATAATCTTGACAAATTTTATAACTTGAATACTGAGGAACAAATAACATGTTTTTCCAATTAGTTAAGTAAAATTTACTTTTTTTAAATTTTAATTTATATATATATAATGATTTTTTTTTTAAACGATCCTATTTTATAAGTATAATGTATTTCACGTTTTCCTAATCTTCCTGAGCCCGTTTTTCGTGTATGATAGAATAATAATTGCGGTACTTGTTTGTTTGTTGGTAATTTGTTACCATCCATTTTTTCTGCGATGTCACCTAACAAATATATTAAATTTCTGAGAGACATGATTTTCGCAAAAATGGCGTCGTACTGATGAGAAGGAGGTTCGCAGCGCTCACAGCGCCGCGCGGTGAAAATAGAAAGCTCTTAGTCAAATTTAAATTCCACGATTTAACGCTGTGAGCGCTGTGAGTCACGTTATCATCGATACGACGCCATTTTTATAGAATTAAATTTCTCGAGCATAATGTCTCTCAGAAATGTATTATTAATATATCTGTTAGGTGACGTCACAGAAAAAATTGACGGTAATGAATTACCAACAAACAATCAAGTATTGCAATTATTATTCTATCGTACGCGAAAAACAGGCTCAGGAAAATTAGGAAAATGTGAAATACATTATACTTATCAAATAGGATCGTTTGAAAAAAAATCATTATATATAAATAAATTTAAATTTACAAAAAGTAAGTTTTGCCTAACTAATTTGAAAAACATGTTATTTGTTCCTCACTATTAGAGTTATAAAATTTGTTAAGATTATATATTCATTAGGTATTAATGATTTGCCAAAAATAAAAAAAAAATAAAAATCTTGTAAGTTTTTAAAGCTTGTGCAAATTATCATTATATTATTTTTCGCCAATTAAAAAATGTTTCCTTGCAAAGGAACCTTATTTGAAGCTGAATCAATGATTGTTTTATTTTTAATAATTTTTCGGTGGAAGAAAAAAAATACAATGCAAAAAACGCAAAATTCCCATGTATTTTAAATAGGGAAAAAACCGTCTAAAAGGCAAGGTCAAATCACTTATAAAACTTTTTTTTTTTTAAATTCGTTTTAGGTGATGTACAAGTGATCTAGGGGGGGGGGAGAATTTAAAAAACGCCAACTTGGGAAATAACGGACACCCTAATATATATATATGTGCGTATCTTTAATAATGGCGTTTGTCTTCGGGAGCAACGTGCTATTGGAAAAAACATCATCGGATATCGACGATAATCCCTTCAAGGGGAATCCATGTACGTAAGCAAACAAAGTAAATGCACACATTTTTTTGTTTCACTCGTTTGTCGTTGTTTTTTTTTCTCGAAGGAGATACGACCGAAGACAGACGCGAGTCGCGAGGTAAACAGTGCCCAAAGTCGTTTGTGACAAAAAATACGATAGGAAATGGAGGCTCGTGGAAGAAAAAATGCTATACAGGAACCTCAACTCGAATCCTGAAGAGATTTGTATGGGGATTTTTTTTGGTTATGTTTTTTGTTTTTCGTGTAAAAAATAATTATCCGTGGTGTAAGGGAAATCGATACAAGTGATAACCATTGATATAACAAAATTCACATGAGGGAAATTTATCTGGAAAATGTATTTTACAAGAATTTGAAGATATAATGTATGTTATTATGATGCTGAAGTTTGCATAGTTGAAATTCAACGAAAATGTTTTCATCTTTTAATTTATTACCTCTACGGATCAGTTTTCAGAAGGAAAAATCATTAAAACACTTATTAGAGTCTCCATTAAGAATTTAGCGTTCTAAAAGTTAAAGATAAACGTTAGAAATAATCAAAATAAGAAAATGAAACCATTTTTGTTGTCATATATTTTTAATGTTGCAGTGTGCTAAAATTTTTTTTTGCATACATTATATTTATCAGCGATAACATGTTTGGAACATATATGTAACAATGTAATATACATTGTCGACTATGGAAAATTCATTTTATCTACATCTTTAATATCTAAAGTTGTGGAAAAAATTGGACACAATGTTCCAAATTATTTTGGCATTGAACCCCTTAAGGAATTCTACCTAAATTTAACATCAACTATCCTAGTTATGAAGGTTATTTGAGCAAAAAAAATTTGCTCTGTAGGTGCAATATCACAAAAGTTGGATTCACAAAAATTTTTTAAAAATTTGACATATTTTTTTCAATCGTTTTTTTCTAAATTCGACGTTGATCATCTTCAACATTTGTCGAAATTCGATATTAACCGTCTTTGCTATTTGGAATATTTGTATGCGAAAATTTTAAGCTTTAAATATTAAGTATAATTATAAAAATGGAAAGGTGCGTTTGTACGAATTTTTTGAATAATTAAAAAAAAAATTTTATCAACGAATCCTTTGAGAGATTGTTTCCAAATTCAATATCGATTATCTCGACCATCATTTGTGAGTGCAAAAGAATTGAGTTCTGCACTAGCAAAATTGCAAAAGTTGGAGGGTTTTTAAGCATTTATTGAAAATTGTAAATTCACCCTTGTTCTTATTTATAGTATTTTTTTGCAAAAAGTTTAGTTTTGAAACATTTTGAAGATGCTGACATAAAAATTTTGAATTCCAAAAATTTGCATTACCCATTACAATGTAATGTGTAATGGAAAAAAATTTACCCATTACAATGTAGTGTGTGATGGAAAAAATTTGCATTACCCATTAAAATCTAGTGTGTAATGAAAAAAAAATCCATTACCCATTACAATGTAGTGTGTAATAGAAAAAATGTCCATTACCCATTACAATGTAATGTGTAATGGACAAAACTTTAATTGCAATTTTAGGAATGGAAAAATATAGATGAATAAGTTATTACAATTTTGCATTACATTTTGATGACTTAGGTACCTTAAATTCTAAAAAGCATCTGTGTGCATAAAAAAAGTTAAACGTTGAACTGCATTTCTAAATATATTTTCTTTCAGCGTTTGCTTTGGCCAATATCCTTTGCTCAAAGTGATTTTCTGTGATCCTATTGAATTTAGGAGCGTTCATCATCGATGAAAATTATAAAAGTGTCTATTATAAAGGATAGGAAAGAATAAGAATAAAAGTGTGGGGCACTAAGCATGAAATTATTCTTGCCGTTCTAAATGATCACGCGACCACTTAATTACTAGTTTTGGCTCATTTTAACCCAGGCCAAAAAACTATTACGATATTGGGATCCAACATAGGGAGACATGACATCTGGTGGCCGAAAGTAAAAACAGAAAGAGAAAGAAGTAGTCCAGACAGTTAACACGCGTTCTTATGTGAATTCTTATCAATTGCAATAGAATTTTGTTAATTGCAAGCCTTTACGTCATTTCTAAGATCAAATTTCCTGAAATTTATTGAAATTACTTCTCCACGTTCACTATTGTTCATGCATTTCAAACGGTAAACGACAATCAAAGGGAAATTCAATGCTGTTGACGTAAAATTTTCGATTTTTAGGTTATCTTTGCCATTTATTTCGTGCAGCAGACGACGTATGCACAACGTTTAACCTCCTCACTCGACGCACATTCGTAGCTCAAACCACATTTGACGATGTGATCTGCAGCCAAAACTGTCTCTCCTTCTATAAATTTGCACTGAGCAGGATTTGTACCTGGCCAATCACATATATTTTCGATATTTATTAACATTTAGAATAAAAACTAATAGCGCACATAAGAGTTCTGTACATTGCTACAACTCTTCTGCGCCATATTGAATAGGCCCCGCCCACATGTTGGATCAAAATAATAAAAAAAATTCCAAAATTTCCATTACACATTAAGTTGCAATGAACAAGCAAAATTTTGTCGATTACACACTACATTGTAATGGGTAATGTAAATTTTTTCCATTACACACTACATTGTCATGAGTAATGCAAATTTTTTCCATTACACACTACATTGTAATCGGTAATGATTTTTTTTTCCATTACATACTAGATTGTAATGGGGAATGCTTTTTTTTTCATTACACATTACATTGTAATGGGTAGTGATTTTTTTTCCACTCCACACTACTTTGTAATGGGTAACGGAAATTTTTTCCACTACACACTACATTGTAATGGGTAATGTAAATTTTTTCCATTACACACTACGTCGTAATGGGTAATGAAAATTGTTCTCATTACACACTACATTGTAATGGGTAATGAAAATGTTTTCCATTACACACTACATTGTAATGGGTAATGAAAATTTTTCTCATTACACACTACATTGTAATGGGTAATGAAAATGTTTTTCATCACACACTACATTGTAATGGGTAATGAAAATGACAATGCATTACAAAAAGTAATGCATTACTCGCAACCCTGCTCCTTTATTAAATATCTCTGAAAATATCCTTCTAAAATTCGCCAAATTTGTCAAGCATTTTTTTAAAGCCATTATCTACGTTTCATGAAAACCTCTCTTTTTTGGGGTGAGGGGTCAACATCCTTGAAAGAATTTTCCAAAATGCTTTTTCCACGATAAACCCTACATTTTCTCCCTCCTAGAATATTATAGAATAATATTAAACGCAAATAGTAAACAAACAAATTTGATAATTCCCCTTTTTCTTCTCTCACAGGTGCATTCGAAAAGGTAGCCGTAAAGCAGGAGCGTCCCGATGAAGCGGAAATCCGCGAATTGGCTGCCAAGATGGTGGAAGCGAACAAGGCGAAGGTAGCGTCATCGGCGGCATTGTCGTCGCAGAGGACATGCGGAGCCGGTATGATGCCGAATCAGCCGAATTTACCGGGAATCCTCGGTTACTTGACGAAACGTCCGAGTGACGTTGTGACGCCAAAAGTTCAACCGACGAACGAGGGTAAATTGCCCCTGGACGACGAAAGTCAGAGGGGTCATTTTGGCTGGATAACATTCGACAAATGTCACATACCGTACATTTATCGAGCCGGTGAAAAATATTGTTCCGTGAGGATATTGGAGTCGAAATTACTCAACAAGTATCTGAGCTATCTGCACTCGGACATATACAGCTGTACATGCATAAAGAGTTATTACATAACCGAGGCGGAGAGCAAGCTCTTCAACGAGATAAACATGAGGCATTGCGAGGGACAATTCGGCAAGGAACAATTTACGGTCAAGGATCTCGTTGTTCGCGTGGCCGATGCTAAAGAATTTTACACGTTTCTCGACGTCTGTTACACGAAATTAACGGCCGGACAGAACGTAAATACGGGCGGGAACGCCGGTAGCAAAATTGAAAAATGTGGTTTCATACGTATAAACAAAGAATCCGTTGTACCGTACACGGTAAAGGACAATTTGAAGTACGTACCGTTGTTTTACTTCGAGGGTGAAACGGACAATCTCAAGCTGAAAGCGGAAAAGCTCGAAGGTTGGGATTTGTCGTATTTGAAATTTTGCTGCAAGGTTCAAGGTATCAGGAACGAGCTATTCGCCAGTGAAACGTGCTCGGTGATAAGTCTGAGCGATATCAAGAGTTACTTTCCACCTGGAACGGGTTTCGAGGACTATTGGCCGAGCAAGGTCATGGATTCGCAATTGTTCGTCAGCAGCAAGGGCGGAAACGGAAGCGGCGGTTGGACGAAACAACCGCCGACACCACCGGCGACGAAATCCATCCCTCAGGTTTCTCAGGTTGTCAACAACACCAGCAAAAATTCGTTGAATTCGCCGCACGGTACGTTGCCGAATATAACACCGCGAAGCAATCGCTCGGCGACCCTTCAACAGGTCGGTCAACAGAGGCAGAATATCGCCAATCACAATTCACACTTGTCGCCGAATAACGTAACTGCGGTCAGAACGAGCAACAACAATGCACAAAATATGCTCAATACCGTGCCAACGGCCGTCAACGGATGGTCCGGTCTCGTCGGTGGACAACCGACCTTTCAAACTGCGCCACTCGTGTCGCAGCCCAATTCCATCATAAGAATGCAAACTTCCTCACTCGGAATGCACAACGTTAGTATCGTACTTAGTATGCGTTTCAAGTTTTGAAATTTTACCGAATCGAGGAGATACTTCAGTCTTCTCACCTATTTCTTGCGCTTGTGTGAAAATTTGAACGCATTTTTCTCAAAAACATTTAAGCGGAATGCAAGAAAGATTATTGGGGAAGTTTGTACTCATTAATTACGTAGATCGGCTTATTGGTATTTTTTCTTTCATTGAGAAGATATTTTGAAAAGCATTGAAGGTCATGTTAACCGTTAACCTCTCCTCAAGAGGAAGCTCAAGTTACTTTTCTCAGTTTTTTGCCCTTGTGACTGGGAAAGATGGAAGTACATTTTTTAAACTAATTTTTGTCAAAAACGATTGATCGGAATACAAGAAAGTTTATTGGGCAAGTTTGTACCCCTTAATCGTGCAATCAGGATTCATTGTTATTTTTTATTTAATAGGACAATCTTCGAGATTGGGCCTTTCTCACTCACGAATGTGGGAAGGTGGTTAAGGGGAGGTTAAATACCGACATTAGCACCTCGAAATTGGAATCCAAACTTGCTCTGGCTCGAATGCATGGAAATCAATGAAATACAGATCCGATTAGGATCTGTCATTAAAAATATTAAATTATAATGCTTTTACGGCATTTCGACTAAAACCAAGAGTGGGGCTCCATGACGAACATCAAAGTACGAATCCGAATCAACAGATAAATGTTAATAAATTTAGTGTTTTATCGAAAAACAAAATGGCGAAATCAAGTTTGCAGAAATCCGAAAGAGGGCAGCCCCATATAGAATTCTAATGAAATAAATATTATTCTCATCAGACTTCTATTCAAACTGTCTGACAAGCAGAGTTGTAAATAATGCATTACTATATTTATTACCCATTACACAAATGTGAAATGTATAAGTGTACCATTACAAAATACAAAAGTAATGCGTAATGAATGCGTGTGCCATTACAAATAAAAAAGTAATGTGTAATGGATGCATGTGCCATTAAAAATAAAAAAGTAATGTGTAATGGATGCATGTGCCATTACAAATAAAAAAGCAATGTGTAATGGATGCGTGTTCCATTACAATTTGAAAAAGTAATGTGTAATGAATGCATGTCCCATTACAAATAAAAAAGTAATGTGTAATGGATGCGTGTTCCATTACAATTTGAAAAAGTAATGTGTAATGGATGCATGTCCCATTACAAATAAAAAAAGTAATGTGTAAAGGATGCATGTGCCATTACAAATAAAAAAGTAATGTGTAATGGATGCGTGTTCCATTACAATTAAAAAAAGTAATGTATAATGGATGCATGTTCCATTACAAATAAAAAAGTACAGTGTAACGGATGCATGTCCCATTACAAATAAAAAAGTAATGTGTAATGGATGCATGTGCCATTACAAGAAAAAAAGCAATGTGTAATGGATGCGTGCTCCATTACAAATAAAAAAGTAATGTGTAATGTAATGTATATTACAATTAGAAATTTAAAAAAAAGTAATTTGCAGTGGATATTCCATTACAAATAGAAAAATTGCCGGGCTCGTTTTAGAAACTTGCACATTGCTGTTTCATTATTTTATTTCGCTCACTAAAAGTTCATCCACAATTATCACAAATGGTCTATAAAGTTAAAAAATAGAAACAAGAAAAACAGACAGTTCATCCTTAAATATTAAGTACGAAAATGTACTCAACCCCAAAAATTATCCAACTTTATATTTAACTGGCTTTTACACGCTGTTACCCATAATTATAAGCAATCTGATAAAAATAACAAGTTACTGATACAAAATTTGTCGCTTTATTGAATCCCTGAATAATGTGCGTGTTCTTTTTCATTAACTTTATGAATCATTTGTGATAATTATGGATGAACTTTTAGTGAGGGAAATAAAATAATGAGACCGCATTGTGCAAGTTTCCAATACGAGCATGGCAATTTTTCTAATTGTAATGGAATATTCTCCACTGCAAATTACTTTTTTTTTAAATTATAATTTATAATGGAACGCGCATACATTACACATTACTTTTTTATTTGTAATGAAACGCGCATCCATTACACATTGTTTATTTTATTTGTAATGGCACATGCATCCATTACACATTACTTTTTTATTTGTAATGGGACATGTATCCATTACACATTACTTTTTTTTATTTGTAATGGAACATGAATACATCACACATTACATTTTTATTTGTAATGGAACGCGCATCCATTAGACATTACTTTTTTTATTTGTAATGGAAAATTTGTCCAATACACATTGTTCAAAGTAATGGGTAATGCATTACTTTTACATCACTATTTTCACAACTCTGCTGACAAGTCAGTGGCAATTAAGGAAAATGTTGATTCATGTCACGCATTTGCATTTTGCAATTCATTCAACACTCATTAATAAATTTAATTGACATTCATCCACCGGTATTGGAAAAAGTTTGGACAGCGATTTTGAGTCGATAATGCAGGGCTTCGGTAATAATGTCGGTATTTAGCCTCCCCTTAAATATACGTACATTACGAAAATGAAATTGAAATAAAATTCGATTTTTTTACAATTCTGACTCCGTATACTTGATTTGTTTCTTGCGATTTTGCAGCAAATCCAATCGGCGAACAAGTCGTATCAGCAACAACAACAACAACAACAGCAACAACAACAGCAACAACAACAACAACAACAACAACAACAACAACAGTCACGAACTAGGCCGGGCAGCAGTGGCGCGCCAACACAATATTCGTCGGTTTATCCGACAACGACGATTCAAGCGGTGCCTCAGCCTCAGCAACAACCACCCCCACTCGTGCGAGCAACGGTTCACACGAGTCAACCGAATCTTGGGTGAGAAAACGTCGTATATTAATCCTTTAAAAAAAAAACAACGTAAATTTGGCCCTGTCTCAATATAAAAAAAAAAACTATCTCAAATGTTAATTTCTGTTTTTCATCGAGCACTAATCGGGCATTAAGGTATCATTTTCATTAAAAATAAAAACCAAAATTCCGACAGTATTTGGTAAATAATCCTTTCAATAGTTTTTCGTTTAATTTTAACCGAAAGTTCGGATATTCCAAAACATTTTTTAGCTGTGCAGTGAAAAAAATGCACATTCGGTGTCTGTAATTGGAGCAAGTTCTTGCAATATGTAATAATGGTAATATCATATATATGGGTCATTCCATGTCAAATCGACCACTTTTGAACCCGACTCCTTTCAATTTTGCTGAATTTTTTACTTCAATTGATTGAATTGATTGAATTGATTGAATTGATTGAATTGATGGACTGTGGATTGAGATAACTTCAATATTAATTGTTTCGGCTGTGGCACAGACCTTAATGCATAATTAATGTCTCGGTAGATACAATTTATTCAACGATAAATAATTATGTTCTTTCCGGATGTTCGTATCCTGGGCTCATTTGTCAAATTTGAAGATTCAGGAATGATGTTCGATTATTGATTATTATCAACAACTGTAGACATCAATTTCTAGGCCAGTTGAGACAGATGCGATATTTACCGACAATACCAATCTTTTTATGACTGCCATTTTTTTCTTGTGTGTAAAATGTGATTTGTTTTTTGTTCGATAGTTATCCAACTTACGGGAAGGATGACTGGTGAGTTACGATCCTGGTACAATTATTCACACGCTTGTATACGTATTTATCACGCATCGAGAACACAAAAGGAGGCACATATTCATCATTGATTCCGAGAATAGAGAAATGGCGGTCGAAGAATTTTTTCAAAATTATTTTCACTCTTTATTCTATACCGAAAAAAACATGGTAATCGTTCAGAAACTTTTACCGAATTATATTGAAATTCAAGAATTTTCAGTGGCCGACCTTTCTCCGTTTCTTTTATTCGAATATACTGTTTATGCAAAATGTACATGCATACGAGTCGTTCCATGTCAACTCAACGACGTTTTGTCGGTGACCCCCTTCGATTTTTTTGATTTTTCAAGGGGGTGTTCTTGTGTAGAAAGCCAAAATTTAGGGATTTTTCAACATGCTATGAAAAAAAAACTGAACATGTTTTTGCATTTATTTTTGCACCACATATTTATTGATTCTTCAACATTCGACGAAAAAATTGGCGAAAAAAAAAATCAAATATCTTCACAGATATCGGCTGATGAAGTGGGGGTGGGAAAAAAACGGCCTCCTCGTGTTGACATGATTGTGGGCGTTCTATGCATCTGAAAAAAAAATATATATATATGTACTTCATCAGGAAGAATGTCATTATAGCCCCTACCTCATGCAAAAAAAAAATTCACTAAATAGCGGCTGTTTGAAAAAAAATTCAGTTTTTGCCGTTTTTTTTCATAATTGTGAATTTTTTTAAAATAGTTAGAAACAAAATTTCGGGATAAATCTGGTAAGGGCGACAGAGGGATGTATAAAGAATGTCCACAAAAAATTTCAACTAAATCGGTTGATTACAACTGGAGATATCGTGTCAACCGTTTCGAAAAAAGTAGTTTCGAGAAAAACGGGTTTGGCCGTGTTCTAGTGTAGAAAGTCAAAATTTAGGGATTTTTCAACATGCTATGAAAAAAAAAACTAAACATGCTTTTGCATTTATTTTTTCACCACATATTTATTCATTCTTCAATATTCTACAAAAAAATTGGTGAAAAAAAATCCAATATCTTGACAGATACCGGTTGATGAAGTGGGAGTGGGAAAAAAAACGTCGGTTATTTCCACCTCACTAATTACTGCTATAACTCCGTTGATATTTGGAATTTTTAAATTTCCTTTGGAGGGTACATTCTTGAGACATCAAACACTGAAAATATGCAAAAAAATCGATTTTTTCAAAATTCTACAGAACACCCCCTTAATGTTATGATACGTGCAAAAAGAAATATCCTTGTAAATTTTTAGCTCTCTATTTTAACCCATACCAAAGTTTTTGATAAAATATTCTTAAAAAAATCATAACTTTTACAATAACCAAGATATTCTAACTTGTTAAGAGGTCATTTCGTTTTTCAATGTGCTTTTTGAACAAAATATCGAAAATTTAAAAAAAAAATGTAATGTCTTTTTAGCTGTGTTAAGCTGAAAAATGGGATTTTCTTTCAATGGGACCTCTTGGATTTAAAAAAAAATTATAAAATTCTACGTAAAAAAGAAAATTTTTATTCGAGATTTTCCGAAGATGGGATTCAAATAACTTCTTATTAAAAAAAAGTTTGAGATTTTTTTTTTCGTAATTTTGATTTTTTTTTCTTCTATGACTACAATGGTTGATTTCAATTATGTTAAAATAAATAATTTAACATCTCTCACATATTTTCTTTGCAAATTATAATAATTAACATTGAGAATTACAATTCAAGTACGTTTTGCACTTTACTCAATTTTTTTACATAAAAATTGTAATTCTTAATGTTAATTATTATAATTTACAAAGGAAATATGTGAGAGAAGTTGAATTATTTATCTTAAAATCATTGAAATCAACTATTGTAGTCATAGAAGGAAAAGAGATAAAATTACGAAAAAAAAATCGAAAAACTTTTTTAAAAAAAGATGTTATTTGAATCCCATCTTCGGTAAAATCTCAAAAATTATGTTTCTTTACATAGAATTTTATAATATATATTTTTTTTAAACGAAGGGGTCTGATTAAAAGAAAATCCATTTTTTAGCTTAATTGGATGTGTAAAATCTGTTTTACCGACAATTTTTCAAACAAGCCTTTCTCATAAATGTTGAAGAATTTTAAAAAAACCAAAATTTTAGGCCCTGCGCAATATACTGATGCAGAGGATAAAACTTTTATTTTGCACTAAATGTTGCTGTTCTCCGAGAAAGACTTGTTCGAAAATTTCAGCTAGATCTCTCGTACTCATGTATCAGCTGATCAACTTTCACATCCTCTTAAAACAGCTAAAAAGCCATTAAATTTTTTTTCTCTCTTAATTGTCGATCTTTTTTTCAAAAAGTACATTGTAAAACAAAAAAAAAGACTTCTTAGCAAGTTAGAATATCTTGGTTATTATAAAAGTTATGATTATTTTAAGAATATTTTTGAAAAAATCAATAACTTTGGTATGGGTTAAGATAGAGAGCTGAAAATTGATATGGATATTTCTTTTTGCATGTATAATAATATATTGAAAAATAAAAAAAAATCGAAGGGGTCACCGACAAAACGTCGTTGAATTGACACGGAATGACTCGTATATATTTTTATTAATGTTTTCATTCATAGTGGAGAATAGGAGGAATGGCGGTTGAAGGATTAGTCAAAATTATTTTCACTTTTCATTGTATTCTGAAAAATCTTGAATGTCAATCTCTGAGAATTTTTTTTTCCCAATTTTATTGTAATTTTGAAATTTTCAGTGTTGGCCACTTCGCTATTTTCTCCTTACGCATATATTTAATTTTTATGCAAAATATTGAAAATAGTGGTCGAAGAATTAGGTAAACCCAATTTCACTTTGCATTGTATTCTGAAGAGTTCCGGATGTTAATTGTTAATTTTTGCCCGATTTTAAATTTAATACAATTTAGAAATTTTCTGTGGCCGCCATTTTTCCGTTTCTCTATTTCGGATACATTTAATTCTCATGCAAAGTACACATATTAGACTGTGCGGAAAAAAATCGATATTTTTTTTTCGGTTGCATCCACCAAAAAAAGGTGAAATAAGGTGAAAAATGAAGAGTCCCCGAAGGAGAGCTCAAAAAAAAATTATTTCGAACGGCGCATTGCATTTGAATATTTTCCATAAGAATAACACAGGAAAATATTGGCACTTCTGAACGTCGTAGTAGAACTCTTCAGAAAAAAATCTCACAAAAAAGTCATTACGATATTCCGATAGAGAATTGAATTCCCTACAAAAAAAGTCCTTACGAACAATTAGCTAGGAACAACCGTTCAAGTGGTATCGCTGTCTGAAATCGAATTGATAGAACAAAAAAATTCAAAAGGCTGAAAAATCGAATTTTTCGCTTTTCGAAAAAACTTTTTGGGTTTTTTTTTTTGTAGAGAATGTTCCGCTCTAACATACAATTTGCATGGAATCGTTCTCAAAATATTTCTCTAATACAAAAAAGAATCAAATACAACAAGACATACAAAAGAAACGACGTCCATCATTGATCGTGTTTCGAAACGTTTTATTGAATGAATTTGGTTTGATAAGATAAAATAATTTGTTTTTACATTATAATGCTTAATGATCATCGTTCGTTTTTTTTAAAGTCTGTTTTTTGCAATTGGGGTATTTCTATCGATTTTGCACTATGCCCAATAAACAGCGATACCACTTGAACGGTTGTTCCAAGCTAAATGTTCGTAAGAACTTTTTTTGTAGGGAATTCAATTCTCTATCAGAATGTCATAATGACATTTTTGTGAAATTTTTTTCTGAAGAGTTCTACTACGACGTTCAGAAGTGCCAATATTGTCCTGTGTTATTCTTATGGAAAATAATCAAATGCAATGCGCCGTTCGAAATAATTTTTTTTTGAGCTCTCCTTCGGGGGTTCTTAATTTTTTACCTTAATTCACCTTTTTTTTGGTGGATGCAACCGAAAAAAAAATATCGATTTTTTTCCGCACAGTCTAATACATATGGGGCATTCCATGCCGATTCGACCTGGGTCTGACCCGTCACCTCTCCGATTTGACCCACGATTTTTTATGTTATTGTACTATCTCTGAAAGGCACTTCAGAATTTTTTCAGATTTTTTTGGAACGATTTGACTTCACAATATTTTTTATAAACAAAAAATTAAAGCCCAAATTTAAAAATTCGAAAAAAATCACAAAAATCATGTGTCACATATCAAACACTGTGAGCATTTAGAAAAAGTGAGCGCGCGTTTCGTTTGGCCTACAATGCGCTTTTTTTGAAAAAAAAATCGAATCTTGGACAAAAATTCTGAAAAAAAATCTGAAAAAATTCTGGTTATTTCTACATGATGTCATGTAATTTTTTTTGCTCTTCAAGAACTGAATGGGCTATTGATTTTAATTTAAAAAAAAAAAAATTTTCGAAAAAAGCGCATTGTAGGCCAAGCGAAACGCGCGCCCACTTTTTCTGAACGCTCACAGTGTTTGATATGGAACACAGGATTTTTGTGAGCGTTTAGAAAAAGTGGGCGCGCGTTTCGTTTGGCCTACAATGCGCTTTTTTCGAAAAAAAAGTAAAAAAAAAAATAAAATCAATAGCCCACTCAGTTCTTGAAGAGGAAAAAAAATTACATGACATGCAGAATTAACCAGAATTTGTTCAGATTTTTTTTCAGAATTTTTGTCCAAAATTCAATTTTTTTTCTCAAAAAAAAGCGCATTGTAGGCCAAACGAAACGCGCTCCCACTTTTTCTAAATGCTCACAGTGTTTGATATGTGACACATGATTTTTGTGATTTTTTTCAGATTTTTAAATTTGGGCTTTAATTTTTTGTTTATAAAAAATATTGTGAAGTCAAATCGTTCCAAAAAAATCTGAAAAAATTCTCGAGTGCCTTTCAGAGATAGTACAATAATATAAAAAATCGTGGGTCTAATCGGAGAGGTGACGGTCCAGACCCAGGTCGAATCGGCATGGAATGCCTCATATATTTTTTTTCATACATTCGTTCTTGGTTGATCATGTCCAAGTTTTTGTTCGCTCATCGGGGGGACAATTCATTAATCATTGCTCGATCATGGCTCATACAAATGCGAGATAAATTTGTATATACAAACGTTCTAACGAGTGAATTTTACCCATTGGCTACGAAGTCAATTGGATCTCTCGTTTCTTTGCAGGGCCGCGGCGACGTACACGACGGCGAATCTTGCGGCTCCGAACGCCGTCAGCGCGAGCACATATCCTCAAATGTTCAATTTGAGCACCGAGCATGTACAGGCACTTCTTCATCCTCCGACATCGGCGGCGAATTTAATGTCCCACTCTCAGAGGCACACGCCGCCTGTCCACAATTCGTCACATCCGAAATTTCCACCGGCCCTCATTCCGGTCAATGGAAGTTCAAATAGTACGAGGTAAATATCCTTTTTTTTTGTCATGCAATTTAGAGAAAAATTCATCTCATTAAGCGGAGGCCAAACACCGACATAATTACTGAATTACCTACATTACCGACATAATTACCTACATTATCGACTCAAAATCGCTGTCCAAACTTTTTCCAATAACGACGGATAAATATCAATTAAATTTATGAATGAACGACGAATGAATTGCAAAATGCAAACGCGAGGCATAAATCAACGTTTTCGTTCATTGCCACTGACTTGTCAGACAGTTAGGATAAAAGTCCGTTGAGAATAATATTTATTTCATAAGATTCCATATGGAACTGCCCTCTTTCGGATTTCTGTGAACTTGATTTCGCCATTTTGTTTTTCGATAAAACACTAAATTTATCAACATTTATCTCGTGATTCGGATTTCAAACTAAAATAATGTCGAAGCAGAGTTGCCGAAATTATAATGTAAAAATAATGCATTATTTATTTTAGAAATAATGAAAATTCTATGATAGATACATTAAGCATTATTTTTGTAATGAAAAATGTGAAACCTAACGATTATGCATTAAATTAATAATGAATAATGCAAAAAACGTAACATTATTCATTACAACGGTAATGGATAATGCTAAACCCTGCCATTGTCCATTATTACAGTAATGGGTAATTTAAAGTAGAAACAAATTTTCATTACTATAGTAATGAATGATACAAAACCGAAGAATAATGCATTACTTTGGGTAATGCGTTACATTGAGCAATGCATTACTTTTAGTAATGCATTACATTGAGCAATGCATTACTTTGAGTAATGCATTACATTGAGCAATGCATTACTTTGAGTAATGCATGACATTGAGCAATGCATTACTTTTAGTAATGCATTACATTGGGCAATTCATTATTTTGAGTAACACATTACATCGAGCAGTGCATTACTTCAAATAACGCATTACATCTATAAATAACGTATTACTTTGAGTAATGGTTTAAAGGAATAAAAATAATTTCTGTATGTAGAAAGCAATGTCAATGAAATCTTCCTTTCGTATGATTTTTTATAATCATAATGCGTAAGAATGATACATCTCAGACTGTATGTGATATTCCCCCAAATTTTTTACAGGGTAATTCGTTTGTTTACATTTCCCTCTATGGAAATTCGTTTGTTTAGATTCCTAATTTTTTACTTCAAAAATATAATTCGGTACTTTGTTTTTTTTTTTTTTTATTTCTTAGATCAGATTTAAACCTACAGCATCTTTTTCTTTTTTATCTTTGACCGGAAATTGTCAAGAGAACAATAATTCCTGTTCATATACGATTGTTTACTTTTTTTTACTCTCGAATAATTTCATGTAATTTTTTTTTGTGAACCAACCAAAAGAAAAAATTATCTTCCATTTGTGCATTTTTTTATTTGTTAGATCAAAGGAAAATGCGCAGCATATACGTATTTTATTCTGTTTGGACTCAAATTTTCAATTCTAATTTCAAATTTCAAAACGGGGATTATTAGTTCCGTTGACATTCCGATGTTTACATTTTTGGGTTTTTTTACTTAAAAAAAATTCATAAACCCATACCATCGAGACCCTGAACCGGTTTCACCAATCCATATTTTCACCTTTCGTCAATAAAAGGAAGTTTTTATCGCATGTCCTATTGGACTACGAATGCATAAAATACTTTTATTCCGAATAATGCATTATTCAAAATATTCAGTGTTATAGCAATGAAAAATTAACGCTACTTTGCAATATCTATTACTTTAACAATGGATAATGGAACATTTTTGCATTACTCATTATTTCAGTAACGAGTAATGTAACTCTTTCCACATTATACATTACTTCAGCAACGGATAATGTAATGCTTTTCCAAGTACTCATTCATAATGTAATGCATAATGTTTCATTTTTTCATTTTCCAGAACAGATTCCTGATGATAATCGGATCTGTAATTTTTTTTTCGAAAAAATTCTAGTGGAGCTCCATTTTTGCCATAATTCCGATGATACTGTCAAAATTTTATTGATTTCCATCCATTCTTATCAGAGCAAGTTGGAATTCCAATTTCGAGGTGAAAATACAGGGTGGCCACTGTCAGGGAAAACCTGGAAATGTCAGGGAATTTTTTCGGGGTCAGGGAAATCAGGGAAATGTCAGGGAATTAAATAGTTCGTCAGGGAAAATTATCAAATGGAGAAAAAAAGTGTATGGGCGAATATTCTTTGTTCTGCGTATCGCTGAAAAAAAGTTATGGGTGAACATTTTCAACTTCAGCTTCTTCAGAAGGATCTTTTCAACTTCAGCTTCTATATCTCGTCATCTCTATTCTATTCATCATTTATTATTATCATTTATCATCATGATTATTCATTTATTTATCATGATTTGTTCCTTCCAAATATATAATGTAATAAACAATACCAAAGAATGAATAACAATAAACATATGCAATGTTCCTACCGTGTTACTTTCTTATCACAAATTTGAATGGTTTTTCAGGGAAATTTTCGAAAATGTCAGGGAAATGTCAGGGAATTTTTTTCATCCGATTTAGTGGCCACCCAATATCGGTATTTAGCCTCCCCTTAAAATCGTGGAAATAAAAAAAGGAATTTTTCATTTGGAATTGGAAACTGGATTAAAAAAATCGAATGAAATTAAATGTTCTATAAAAAATGATCTAATCCCTGAACGAATGATTTTTCAAAATGTTGATGCGGAGAAAAAAATTCGCAGTTTAAATTGAGAATAATTTTCAGTAAAATAAAGAATATAATATTTTTCCGAAATTGCAACTAAGCACGGAAATTTTATGTTTTCTCGTAGTGTTTCTCCTTATCGCAACCTTCGCCTCATTGTACAATTTCAATTTCATCGATTTTACAATCTCCATCGGGCTTGTAAAAACATCAAAATGATCTTTTCCAATTTGCTAACGAAACGATTTTCGTTGGATATTTTCAGAGACGCGATAGGTCGAAACCAGTTGACACTGATACCTGAAACTTTAACGACGAATTGTCAAGTTCAGCCATACGGAATACAGAAGGCCCTCGTCGAGGGCAAAATGGTACCTTGCATAAACTACAAATCGTACAACTTCAAGGAAATGTTGTTGATGACGCTACCCGATTTTGTATCACAGTATTTTCCCGCCTGCGACATGAACAGTTGCAGGCACGTTCTAACGGACGTACTTGGCATTGAATTGTACCAAGGAAATAGGTAAGCTAATTTATTTCAAATAATTTTGTTTTATTACAGCAAACTTGTAATATCTTGTTTTTACAAACCATCGATCGATAAATTCGCAGGGGGTTGTAAAAAGCGATTTTTCAAGAATTTTTTTTTTAAAAAGACATTTTAATTTATCAACGTAAAAATTTATATACGAGGGTCATTCCATGTCAAATCGACCAAGAGTTGGAATCGACCCCTTTCAATTTCGATCAAATTTGGTCAGAAGGTTTCCTTTATCATAAAACGAAGTTCGTCCAAAGGAGAAATTTTTTTTATTTTTTCTGAAAGTTATGCAAAATTCAAAATTTCACAATTTTTTAATTTTTCAAGTTTATTTTTTAAGTATCTCGAAAATTATTATAGTTACGAAAAAATCGTTTTGGGTTCGTCTTGAAGAGTATACTTGTGGCTACGAAAAAAAAAATATTTCGAACAAAATTTTTGAAAAATGATGGATTTGGAGAATTTTGAATTTTCAAAAATCGTGAAAATCCAAGAACCGTATTTTATTTTTGATTTAATTTTTTTTATACAATATCTTGTACTGATCTTAAAAGATCCTGAAATTTTCACAGAGGTGTTTTTTTTTTCAAAAATATAAACTTTTGAATTTTTAAAAATCGTGCAAATCCACGATCAACATTAAATTTTTTGTTTAATTTTTTTTTATATAATACTTTGTACTGATCTTAAAAGATCCTGAAATTTTTAGGATGGTGTGTTTTCGTTTCGAAAAATATAAATTTTTTATTTTTGGTAAAATTTTTTTTTTTTAAATTGTTATTAATTGCAATTTTTACTGCTCAAAATTATAGAAATACATGATTGCTCAACTTTACTTAATTCAGAGGAAAAAGAAAAAGAAATTTTTTTACCAAAATTAAAAAAATTATATTTTTGAAACCAAAACACCATCCTGAAAATTTCAGGATCTTTCAAGATCAGTAAAAGATATTATATCAAAAAAATTAAACCAAAAATAAAATACGGAACTTGGATTTTAACGATTTTTGAAAAATGAAAATTCTCCAAATTCATCATTTTTCAAAAAAATTCCGGAATATTTTCTTTTTCGTAGCCCAAAGTATACTCTTTAAGGGAGTGTTCTTATGTAGAAAGCCAAAATTTAGGGATTTTTCAACATGCTATGAAAAAGAAACTCAACATGTTTTTGCATTCATTTTTGCACCACATATTTATTGATTTTTCAACATTCGACAAAAAAATTGGCGAAAAAAAAATCCA